>JAQMYL010000037.1:30199175-30213943 GCA_030014365.1 Clarias pachynema
AACCCAGACTGTACATGTATTAGAACTTATTAGTAAGCGTTAGTTCAGAAATGTACACAAATTGGCACACCCACTAGATCTGATCTCTATGTAGACCCCTTAAAGCTTAGAGCATTTTAGCCATTACAGTGGAACCTCAGATTACAAGCATAATTCGTTCCGGAAGCCGGCTCGTATTTCAAAACACTCGTAAATCAAATCGAATTTACCCATAAGAAATAATGGAAACTCAAATTATTTGTTCCACAGCTAAAAAAAATAAAAACATAAATATAATTAATACAAAAAATAAAAAAATAAAATAAAAACAAATAAACCTGCACTTTACCTTTTAAAAAAGTAAAAAATAAATCCCGACAGATAAGTGCACGCAGGCGTTGTGTGTGTGTGTGTGGTGTGTGTGTGTGTGTGTGAATCTAAAGTAAGCTCCCCTCTTCCCCTTCTCTTCTTACACAGTTACCCTTTCTCCACTCTTTTCGTGCACACAACAGAAACATTGTTTTAGCGGAAAAATAAACAAGAAATCTCTCAAATGACACTCAACTGAGTGACACACTAACGGAATCACTGCTGTAAAGTAAAAATAAAACAAATGAACCTGCACTTTACCTTTGAAAAGAATCGCGACAGAGCAGTGTTTCTGTGAAGAGCAGAGAATTGGGAATAAGGTGAACTTCAGAGCAAATAATGTCCATTCAGGAAAAAATAAGACCTGACTGTCTGCATTGAAGTGCGTGACTGTAATCGTTTCTGCCCCACATTGTAGTCATCACACCCTCGATGAGACCCTCATGACAGGATGGATTTGCGCAGCTCATTTATTTGGAGACTGTTAAACCTCAGATGCGTGTTCCACCCCTGCTGTAGATGGAGCTGTTCTCCTCCACTTTTGCGTACTTCTCTAAAAGCCTTTGAGCCGCGTAGATTCTCTCGTCTCGCTCTCGCTGCTTTAACGGCGCTTGCATGTAGACAGAGGAAAATCAATGAGGATTAACCTCCGACCCTCTCCACATACTTATATCTTGGCCCTCGGCAGCCCACCTGATATTCCATCAGTTTTCTAGCCAAACCCTGAGACGTACTCGATAGTACGCGGGATGCTAATTAATTTCAAATGCACGGTGGCCGAGCTGGATGTAAACGTGTGCCGAGAGAGGGAGGCCGAGCCAGAGCGCAAATGGATGAAAGGATAGGATGAATGAAAGGATGTTTGGTCAGAAGCCAGGAGAAAAATGTGTGAGCTTCTGTAGAATTATAGATATGATACACAACAGATTATGAAATGATGTGCGAGTCGGTGTCTTTATTTTACCTTCTTATTCTGCACACAGTATAATGTAACGCCTATTCAGCACATACTGTCCTGTGTATTGACATAGCGCTGTCCTTTACATCCTGTGTGGCTTAAGGCCATCCCGTCGTCTTCAGTGTGTGTGTGTGTGTGTGTGAGAGAGAGCATGCTTAATTAGCAGTACATTTCAATACATGTAGGTTAACATTCAGCCCAATGTCAGCTAAATATCTCTGGATGCAATGGGCAGGGTGTACTCCCGAGCACTCGGTTCTGCATTATACATGAGTGTCTAAAGGAAAGGCGAGGTTTGCCATGGCTGGGCGATCAGTTTCGCTGTAAAGCCAGTCTATTTGAGTTGTGCAACGAGCGTTATCAGGGGAAAATAAAAGGTAATGCCGTTACTTTAGGGACACACATCAGTTTACATAATGCCATTTGTAATTGCGCTTATGCCGGCATGGCAGACTGACTTTTACGAGGCAATATATTCAGCGCGCCCACCTGCAAATGACTCTCCGCCTTAGCCTTTGGGCCCCCTGGAGCACTCGGGTAATAAAACTCAAAAGCTGCCGTGTAGCCTTGAGGGAAATTCATGTTGTACTAACATTAGCATAAGGGAATTGTCTTTTCTGCAACACAAACAAGCTATGAAACATGGTTGATGTCCTGTAATTCACTGGCCTGTGACTCCATCTGCCCTCGTTGTTTTGTCCTCCTCCGTGCATGTAAAGTGATCAATAAGGCAGGATGCGGGCCACGACCCGCTTCTCAGACATCGGTCTCCAACCCTTGTCTTTTGCTCCAGACAGTGAGGTGGAGATTAAATATTTACATACCGGAGCTTGCTTATAGGAAGGGCTTTACATTTTACCTGAAGCCGTCGGCAGAAATCCAAGCCTTTCATTTTCTGCCTCGTCCGCCTGCAGTTTAAACGATGAGGTGAGTCAGTGTAAAAGTTCTACCTATTTCATTGAAAATAAATAAATAAATAAATAAATAAATAAATACGTCAACTCATGTATGCACATGAAATTATTTAGCTCCAAGATCATTTACTATCATTTATTAGATTGTCAGCAAATAAAGTTCAGTTTTTTATTTAAATATAGTACTCTGCAAAACCAATTGTCTTTTAGTCCAAACTTTGCTATAGTTTTTAAAAAAAAATTTAATTTCATGAGTCAATAAATATTATAATAATATTTAAGTCAGTAAGTCAGTACGAAAAAAAAAACACTTCTGATTTTCGAACATTAGCATTTACATAAACATTTCAGTATTAAATCACAAAATTAACAGTTAAAGAAAAAAATATATATTTGTATGCCAGAAAAGAAAGCAGCACATTACTGTACATAAGTGGAACACTCTTTAAAAATTAAAACCAGCCAGGTTTTGCATGCAACAAAGAAGCAGGTGCAACTGTGCATGGTTCTGCAGGGTGCTGAGTAAAACTTATTTCCTTATGAAACTAAAATGAAAATGAAAATACAAATACAAATAAAAAATTGGGGATATAAATTGAAAAAATTATGCTTTTTTTATTTTTATTTTTTAGCATTATCAGTTTGTCTCTAATAAGCAAGCCGGAGGTGAGGTTGAATTCCCAGAGATGGCATGAACCAGAATTTCCTATACTGGAGATAAATGAATGGATGAATGAGTAATACATTTCAAACCATGTCACACTTGAATTATTATAATATAGAGATATCGATCCAGTATACATTGTATAATAGAAACTGTACATACAGTATACATTATACGTTATCTTATATATATATCTTATGTAGTGTAATATATGTGTACTAATGTGTGTGTGGTGTGTGTGTTTGTATTAATATTACAATAATAATAGTATACTATTATTAATATTATATTGATATAGATATCATACTATTTTTCTTTTCCTGAAGTGTGTAAACATTTTTTCGTCTGACTCTGTATATATGGAAAAGTGCACATTTTGTTTCCACATCTGTATTCGGATACAGTTAGAACACTCAATCTATATTACACCAATAATTTATTCATAAACATTTAGTTACATTCCTGATCTTCACATTTGACTTAATCTGGTTTAACAGACTTAAACACTATTTCGATTCACACGAACACAATGAGAACTTGCATGTATATAATGCACGAAGAATCCAACCTAATCTTGTGAATTTTTTTTTTTTTAAAAAGGTGTAAGTCTGTGCGTAAGTCTGGGGAAACTTGTGAAATGTCACTTTGGTAAATCCATAATTGATTCGGGTTCCATATTTAAGTGTGACAACAAATTTTGTTCTTTGCCCTGTTGCTAAATGTACAAACATAACATTAAGACACTGTAACTGAGGTGAGAAGAAAGCCAAGCGTCTCCTACATATATTAATAATCGTTGATAATCGATTTATAATCTGGCGTTGAATAATTTTTGAATATCTGATGTATTTATTTTGAAATATTTGAATATCTTAATTTGAATCATCCCTGCTCTCTCTCTCTCTCTCTCTCTCTCTCTCTCTCTCTCTCTTTAAACCATTTATTGAGGATAAATGTGAAGAATGGTCGTACTAGTAACTGCCCTCATTGATTTGCTGGCTTTATATTGAATAGACTTGACAGAGCAGGAATAGCTGTTGTAAATCACATTGATGCCTCATGAATGACCATCACTTTTCAATTGAGTGGGGGATTAATGATTTGTTAATACCATCGATCCACTATTTCGGTAAGGACATTGACTGAGTATGTATTTCACTGGAGGCCTGTAATGACCCTGGGTTGCTCTGTCCCATCCTCGTCTGCTCTCGTCACACTGCAGCTACTTACTGTATAGACACCAGCGTTAGTGCAGGTGTTCTTCCTTCATGGTTTAAAGAGTCCATATTTAGATTTTTTTTTTTTTACGCCGCGAGCGCGATCATGACCTGCAAATTCTTTGATTCAGATCAAAAAGGTTAATTGTTCGTGTTATTGCAAAATTGATGATGCATTTCTGGTGCTTTCTCATATGGAATTCTAACCAGCAAGGACAAACCTATCGCGTTACATACTGTACATATGAGCAAATATTGACCACTAATCTGTTCTTGGTTTTTTATTAAAAAAAAATTTATAAAAAAAATCATCCATGGTGTATTTGGTAATGAAATTCTAACTTAATTTTTTGATTAAACTTTAGAATTGAAAATAAAAGTTGCTGTGGGATTTATCCATCATTTCGTCTAAAAAAAAAAAATGATGCGGCAGTGATTTAGTACTTGTGTGCATCTATGATGAAAAATCTCATATAGAGTGATTTTTGACAAGAAATTGGTGATTTCGTGACCTACAGTAGGACAGGTGTGACACCGTAGGTCTACAGATTTGAGGAGAGCTTTGACGAGAACAAGGAGTTCTCAGTGAGTACATGATGAGTGTAGATGGATGTACGGCGAGAACGAGGAATTTCTGCCGATCTTGTGGTTTTGCGAATGGTGAGAATGAGGAGCTCTTTCACAGGAACGAGGAGAGGTGAGGAGTGCTTGACAAGAGGCCTCTGACTCTAAGGAGAGCTTGGTGAGAGCGTCTTATTCTCCTCAAACTCCCACCAAGTAGAAAACGTATATTCTTGTTAACCTCATAGAACTTGCAGTCACTCTTAAATATCACCCTCGTTGTCCTGCATCCCATTTGAGGAGAATCTTATGGAGTTTGAAGAGAGCCCTATGAGAGACCAGGAGTTCCAGGAAAACTCCAGGAGTACGCTGTCAACACCATATCACTCATCTTCTCACAGATCGCTAACTAGCCAAGCCAAACATCTACTGTAACCCAGTGCAACTAGGATAAAAAAAAATAAAATCACATGAGAAACATCACATCTTCTCTTGATTTTTCATTAAGTGTTAAGTGTTGCTAGAAAATGGCAAGTAAAAGAAGTTCTTGGAAGGAACTAATCTGAATCAATGGACCTGTTTGTAAACAGTTTTCTTCTTGGATCATTTGATTTTTTTTTTTTTGCACATAGAGAAGAATCTAAGCAACGTAAAACATATGACTACTGTACAATTCACGTGAGAACGTTCTGTCAGCTCTCCTTATTCTCCCGGCAAGTAGAAAACATCTTCTTGTTAAACTCGACTTAAGACTTCTCCTTGATTACTCCACAAACTTCTCAGTGACTCCTCAATATCTCCATCGTTGTCCTTTGTCCATGAGATCACCGAGAACCAGAAGAGCCCTCCGACATCATGCACATGACAAACACATGCCAAACACCCACCCACTCACTCATCGTCAATACCACTTAATTCTGTACATATTGGGTCATGGGGGGCTTGGACCCTATCCCAGGAGACTTAGGACACGAAGTAGGGTACACTCTGGACAGGGTGCCAATGCATTGCAGGGCACACATATACACACTAATTCACACACTATGGGCAATTTGGGAACGTCAATTAGAATAATCTGCATGTTTTTGGACTGTGGGAGGAAACCAGGTACCCTGGAGGAAACCTACCAAGCACGGGGAGAACGTGCAAACTCCATGCATACAGACCCCGAGGAGGGAATCAAACTGGAGACGACAGTGCTAACCACTAAGCCACCTTGCCGCACTCTCTTGAGTCACATCTTATTTCATATCATATATTTTATTTCAGGGAACTAAACTCGTTTGCTTAGTTATGGCCTTTTACCAGCTTAAAGCAGCTGTACAGGTATTTGTGTTTCTGGTCAAACACCAGTTTAAGCACGCTTCCAAACCTTTCAAGTGATTTGTTTATCCAAATCATTTTATTGTAAATATACACTATATGGATAAAAGTAATTGGACAAACCTGTTAATTATTAAATTCAGGTGTTTCAGTCAGTCAGGCCCCCTTATCCCCAGTGAAGGGCAATCTTAATGCTTTAGCAGATCAAGACATCTTGGACAATGCTATGTTTCCCACTTTATAGCAACAGTTTGTTGCACAAAGTAAGGACTATAAAGATACGGTTTGATGGGTTCGGTGTGGAAGAACTTGACCGGCCCAAACACAGAGCCCTGACCTCAACCCCATCGAGCACCTTTGAGATGCACTTGAACGGAGATTGTGAGCCAGACCTTCTCGTCCAACATCAGTGCCTGAACTTATAAATGCTCTACAGAATGAATGGACACAAATACTCACAGAAACACTCCAACATCTTGTGGACGGCCTTCCAAGCAGAGTGGAAGCTGTTATAGCTGCAGAAGGGGAATCGCCTCCATATTGAAGTACTGTATATATATTTATTTTAATAGAATGCAATTACTTTTGTCCATATAGTGTGTATTCACTTTTGTGCTCAGGATCAAGTTGTTCTTTGACTTCTCAAACATTCCATTGAAATTTTAACAGATTTTTAGACAAGATCAGCTTAAAACACCGGATGCACAGTGATATTACTCCAAGACCTATCAAACACGTGCTTAACACCATCTTTAGGGAACAATCAATGGCCTTCATCCTGAAACACACACACACACGCACACACGCACACACACAAAGACAACATGTCAATAATCCCACCTGCCACAGATTGCTCTACAGTTGCCAGGAAAAAAAAGGAAAAAAAAGAGAAATTAACCATACCTAATTGAGGCAAATAGTGGAAATGTGTTCCATCAAAAGCGATTAGCGCTAATTAAGTCATTTTCATGCTCTGCCGCATGCCTTTCATCTGCGTGTCCATACGGTGCGTGCTTTCAAAAAAGCTTGGAGAGGAAAAGGAAAATAAAGAGCTACAGAAAGATGGTGAACAAGCTGTCGTGCTTCGAAGCCAAGCCTTTGAAAAATGCTCTTGAAAACAGCCTCGCTGTTGGGAGTTGTTAGTGAGCGGAAATTGGGAGACCACCGAGACACTCTTTTTAGGGTTCAAAAGACAGTTTGAGATTTCAGCTAATGCTAAAGGAGAGAGAGACGCGGGAGAAACGGGAGGAAAATAATTATAGGAGAGCTTTGAGGAGAGTTTAATAAAATTCCTCGCTTACAGATCTGTTATCAACAGCTCGTTCTTTTCAACACTGCTTCTTCTTCCGGCTTGCTCCTCGCATTGTACTGTATACGAGTGGAAAAGTGTGTCCTGTGTGTTTGAGATTTAAGATAAACTCTAATCCACAGACAGCTCTGCTTCGTCCGCTCAGCTTGTTGGTTTGTAATTCTTTAACGGATTTAACGTTTTTCTAGCAGAAACGTCATCAGGATTCTTTACTCTCTATAATGGTGAAATTCCTTTAAACAGTGCATTAATTATTATACCATAAATAAATAATATTATGAGGTGTTCAAGTCAAACCAGTACTTTTGATTACGCAGAATAACAACAAAAAAAATCTATATATATAATCCTCTGCTACACTAATGCACTTACTGATTTTTCAGTACGCTGGAGTCGCGATCAGACCGCCTGCTTTACTTCACGTCTGAAACGCTGGCCTCCCAGGAACTCCTTTAACGGAGCAAACATGTGGAAATGGCTTGGAGCGATACAGTTGGAGGACTGTACGGGGAATGTGGAAATAACTCCCAGCCAAGTTCCTCTGATGTTCAATTGGTGGTGTTGATGCGTCTCTTCTGCAAGTCTGAAACAAGATGTCAGTTGATTTTCAAAAGATCAGACGTTCCACTCGCTAAATGTTCACGTGAAACGACTGCAGTGGGTTCTGAGCCACCTCGGTCAGGATCGTCATTACACCTTCATTCACCAGAAATGTCATCACAAGTCCTGATTTGATCGCCCTTGTTTTTTTTTCTGAAAAAGTCCTTCAGTTTCAGTTTCTTGTCGTTTCAAGGCACCTGATCCAGAGCTATTAGATACCTTAGATAGCTTATTCTTATTTATTCCTTAAGTGTAAATGTACAGTATGTTTATTTAAGATGGTATGGAAGGAGTCTCCAGTGTCAGTGTTTGAGTGTAAGAGTCTGAGATAAAACTGTACCTTTAAGGTTTATTATTATTATTATTATTATTATTATTATTATTATTATTATTATTATTTATCATGATGCAGTACACTTGAGTAATCTGGATTTGACTTTTTACTTTGTTTCATAGATCTTTCACAACATTAGATGTAACTGTAAATAAACAGAAAGTATAATGTATAGGAAATTGTAATGTGTGATAAAGTGCTGTGGTATAAGAGAAATAAACACTTTGGGAGTGGCTGAAAAAAAAAACAATAACCTAGGGCCAGAAACAGTAACTCAACCTTATTACAACAATTTTTTATATTTATCCATTTTATTTTGTTTTATAACAGAATAGACTCGAGCCATGGTGTCTATTCATTCATGGATTTAAACGTCAGCCTTTGCATACAGATTTTATTCATTTTTAAATGCATGTGTGTAATTTATTTGGTCTTTTTTTTTTCTTAATATTTCTTTTATTAATTTAAAATTCCACTTTGTTCATGCTTATTATTGCAATATTAGCCAAGGAAACCATAATGTAAATTTTAATAGAAAGAAGCCTTACTTTAGAGCTCACATTACGAGTAATTACCGGTATGAAATAATCACGTTTGGATTGAAATGTGGCCAAATCTTTGAAAAACCCCCAAGTTCTGGCAAGACTTGAAAATCTTGGCTTGGCCCAAAAAAATTAAACAAAACAAAACAAAACAAAAAAAAAACTCTATACGTCATTAAGAGGATGAGAAAAAAAAACACCCTAAGAATAATATAAACACAATAATAGCTCGTTTAAAGGAACCGAACCAAACGGTCATCATATACCAGAGAAAAGAGAGGGAGGGAGAGAGGGAGAGTCTTTTGAAGATGAAAAAGAAAAGCTAGAGAAGGTCCACTCGTTTTCATTGAGCGCTGACTAACACCCTCTTCACTCGACACAGTGTGTTTAGAGAGCGCGTGCGGTGAACGGAGTCTTGTGTTTGTCCGTCCTGGCGCAGGAAGAAAGAAACTGCTGGGATTCGGAAGGTGCCACCGTTGTTCTAAAGGAGTCTGTGATCCTCAATGGATGTGTGTGTGTGTGTGTGTGTGTGTGTTGTTTCATTCTTTTTTAATCCCCAAAGAAAGAGCTCAGTTTCTTGAACACAGGGAACCATTTCACACAGTTAAGTCAGAGTTTTTGTGTTTGATTTCGTGCTAAATATTAACAATCAAATTATTACGGTTCAGTTGTTTGGTGGAAAAAATAGCATTTTGTATGTGTTGATCCGACTGTTGTTATGAAATTGATGCATTTAGCACACATGCTTTTTTTTTCTTCCATATTCAGCAGTTAATGCAAACAAAGGTGTCCGTCGTTCTTGACCGATGAAGTGTCCCAATGTGTCCAAGTCCTCACTGACGACTGTAGCTCTTGAGGGTAGCGCGTACGGATGTCTAGTGGATCTATTCTTCCCTCGATGTGACGCAGAATGCATCTGATTGGACAGAATCTACTGTCGAAGAGGAAGTTGTAAATACGCTAAGAGAAACAGATCTGAGGATAATTTTAGAATTGCTTTAATTCAATTAAATTGTGTCATATTTTAAAAGGTTAAGGATTTTAAATTAATCACAAGCATTAATAAACTAATGCTAACATCACTGAAAAAGTTTTAGAATTATTATTACATTAAAGTTAAAGTGCTATAATTTATCTAAATCAATACTATAGTTGTTGTTGACCTGTCAAGGGTTCGCCACAGATCTACACACAACACAACTTTTCTGCACAGGTTTTACGCCGGATGCTCTTCCTGATGCAACCCTCCCATTTTTTCCGGGTTCGAGGACCGGCACTGCATCCAGTGGCTGGGGTTTGGGCATTGAGTGGGAACCGAACCTGGGCCTGGACAGGCTGCCAATCCATCACAGGGGACACACACTCACACACTCATTCAGACACTACGGGCAAAATTGGGAACGCCAATTTGCCTAACCTGCATATCTTTGGACTGTGGGAGGAAACCGGAGTACCCGGAGGAAACCCACCAAGCACGGGGAGAACATGCAAACTCCATGCACACAGAGACGGGAATCGAACCTGGCCAGGAATCGAACCCGGACCCTGGAGGTGCAAGACGACAGTGCTACACCACTACACCAAAGTACCGCAGCGCTGAGGAATTTACAGTACAGCAACATGAGATTAGACTAACCATATATAGATTTACACATACCAAATAAAAACACAACAGTACAAAGTTGCATTAAATATGGAATATTAATTAGTAGGAAGCACAGGAAGTAAACAAAAAGCCTGGCTTGTTTTCATTATGAGAAGATCAGGAGGTGGCTGTGATTAAGCAGATTATTGATTATTTTCTATAGCAGCTGTAAAGACTGTAAAGAGTTTTATAGCTTTTGTGCCACAACAATTTTACAGTGATTATATATTTGACATTTTTTTTAACTGTAAAAAAATATATAAAAATTAGATTTACTTTAACAACTAATGCTATGAAACAATATTCCTGTTATATTTGTTTGTATTAGAGCATCATTAATAAGTGGGTCTCGCTTTTCTCTCTCTCTCTCTCTCTCAAAGTTAATAAGACAAAGATTTGGGAAGTATGCGCTCCTGTGTTCTGGAAAGTCGCAGCTTTACCTCTGTCTGTTACAAAGCGCTAACACTAACACAAATAATCAGATTTATCCTTACAGAAGAGTCGCCCATGCGAGCGATTATAGTGTAATACATCGTTTAATCCAAGTCTCTAATGTTGTTACTGTGTACAGAATAACATCATCGTGTTCAGCGGCGTAAAGTTTTCAGAAAAGTTAAAAGTAACTCGAGAATCGTTTAAACTTTACTTTCTTGCTTCCCATCTGAACAGCTTACTTTGCTGCTGACGAAACCCAAAAAATTAAAAGCTGCCCAAGTGCATAAATCGTACTGTTCAAAAGTCCTCTAGCGCTCTAAGACACAATGTTACCTGCTACTTTCCCTCCATCTCCTCTCATTATGCACTTCTTCTTTTGATGAGAATGTGTCTTTTCATTCACACAGAAAAGGTTGATTAATCACGTTTTTTTTTCGGGGGGAAAAGGAGGGGCCACGGGTGGGATTGCAAAAAAAAAAAAAAAAAAGAAGAAGAAAAAAAAAACTGTCGGGCCATGCTGGATTCAAAGGCTTCTGTTGGAGAGGGAGATTATTTGTGTTTGCCGCCTCTTCACCACAAGGCCCCGGCACTTTTAAGTCCTGGCTGCAGTGAAAAGAGATGCCCCATCGAGGCGGAATTACAAGCAATCACAAGAAAAAAAAAAGGAAAAAAAAAAAAAACGAACCTCCATTTACAAGTCTGTCCTATGGTTACGAGATCAAAGCCGTATTAGATCTGGCTGCCTTTGAATCAGGAGGAGTGGTTTAATTGAAAAACACAAAGGAGAACCCGGAGTTTGCAGCGGCTTTCTAGATGCGTAAGTCTTTTTCAAAAGTTCTTCTTTCGCATGGCCCCAGTCTGACAATCATCAGAGGGCCGGCTCGGCTGATCTGTATGCAAACAGCGATGGAAACGCTGGGGCACCTCACGGCACCTCCGCACATCAAGGCCAAACTCGTTCCATCCAACTTGCAAGAGTTTGGGAAATACTGAACGTGTTTCCGTTCTGATGACACACGTCCCGAATTCATTTCATACGCCACTCTGTATACAGTCACGTCCAAAAGTCTGAGTGCATTACTGAGACGTGTTTGGATTTCATTAATATTCAAAAACCTGGCCTTCTCAGATGATACTTATTATTCCCCAGTCAAATTTAAAAGAAGATAAATTATTTCTCTAGCTGGTTGAGAAATATCTCATACTCTGTAACTCGTTCCAAATTTACATCACGGCCCTGACGGAGGCTCAAATCCGATCGGCCTTCATTCGTTTTCTCAGCTCAGACAGCAGTGCAGCGAAAAACCACAGCTTTTTGTTTTAATGGTATCGTTTCTACAGACCTTTTGCACCTGATGTCCTGACGCCTGTCCGCCAGGGTCCCGCCCACTTCTTGACAGCCTAAGGGGCGTGTTACGTACCAGATGCCAGTCACGGAGGCATGTTCATCAAGAAAACACACCTGATTACGTTGGGTCATCTTAAACAAGCGCCTAATACAAGGCTAAATCCCAAATCCCGCTTTAACCCCTGATCAAGCGCACTAATTGATGTGTGGAGCAAGGGACTGTAGATTTAGCCTAATACAAGGCTAAATCCCAAGTCCCGCTTTAACCCCTGATCAAGCGCACTACTTGATGTGTGGAGCAAGGGACTGTACACTCTACATAGTGCACTAGATTTGGGATTCAACCCTGAAACAGTTAGTTAGCTATTAATTAAAAAGTCAGTATCATTTAATGTTACCTGCAGATCATTTTATCATTATAATTAAACTTGTGCAAATTAATATCCTTATTACCTTCTTCATCCATTTTCACAAACTTGTTTCACTTTTGAATAAGTTACGAAGTCCAACACGACATACTGCATATGAACATAATCAGCAGAACAGAAACAGAAATCAGTTGCTACATTACTCTTTTATCTTCGTGACAAAGCATTAGGTAATGTGATCAGAAATACACCTGAACGTAATCATGAACAAAGCTACCGAGTGACCTAATGTGAGTTAACGATACTTTTGTCGTCCTCTGACGTCATGGTCGCCTGCAGAAGGTCGATAATAACTCATTTACTATATCAGTGCTCAAAGGTCTTAGTGCTTATTTATTAGACTTTCTCACAAAAAAGTGTTAATATTAATTATTAACAGTGTAATTAGCGATGTGATAAACTTTTACGGAAGAAAGGAGTCTCCAGTGTCAGTGTCAGTGCTTTGTAACAATCGACTGTTAACTTTTAACATACTTGTTTCATGAACATTCCACAACATTAAATGTAACAGTAAAAGCATAAAAACATATAACATTCTATAATTAATGGGAAATTGCAAATGCTGCCAATTAACTGATGTATAAGAGGAGTAAAAGACTTTCAGACGGAATGTTGCAGAGAAATGATTAAAATGACTTTCTACCTTGATTGTAGGACTCCCAGGAACTCCTTAAATGGAGTTGGTTTAAGACATTTTAGAACAATACATGAGCTCACTGCACCACGTGCACATTACGAGAACTCGACTAGAAGTTATTCCCACAGTCTCGACCTCACTCCAAGTCTTTTACACATATTTGGGAGTTCCTGGCAGGCCAGTATTTCAGGCATGAAGCAGGCAGTCCAATCGTGTCCCCTGTGTAGTTTATTATGATATACTGTAATGTAACATAATGTATAGTCTATTTGAAAGGACTTCAAGTAATCACTTTAATTCACACAAAACTTCACAGAGGTTAGGATTAGGGGCGGAGTCTGCCCCTTTCCATTTCATTTTAATTAGTCCAAGTTCTCACAATAACACCTTGTTTTTTTCTTTCCGACTTGAACCTTGAACCCAAGCGTCACGGAGCAGCACTTTCTCCTGGATGTCCACTCGTCTCTCAGTGCTGAGATGTTTCTCCAGCACCTTGAAGGGGAGGCGAGCAGGAATGCGTCCTGACTCGAACCGTCTGCCGTCGTCCAACATTCAGGAAGCCACAGAAACTTCGATCCGGAGCCACAGACTGAAGAAAGTGAGAGGCCGTTCGGATTTATGTGCTGTTGTGTAACGTCAGGAATGATCTGAGGAACAGACGTGTTTAACTCTCACGTTCTAGAGTCTTCCTACTTATTGTCCTCATCGTATTGTACTTTAATAATACTCTTTTTTTTTTTTTGTAATTATTATTATTCTCTCCCATTCATCTGTTTAAAGTTTTGCTCGTACATTGGTTGGGTTTTACAATAGGTGTTCCTTCTCTCTCTTTTTTTTTCTTTTTTCTTTATCATATTCTGCTACTCTTTTTTTCCCCCTTCCATTCTTCTTTTTTTCCCTTTACAATTCCTCAGACAATAAGGGACAATAATAATAATCATTAAAAAAAAAAAATCCTTCACATATTGCTATCTAACAAAGTCCTTACTATGGACCGGTAAGTGAAAAGACATTGTTTTATACATTAATAAGAATATAAAAAAAGACTTTACACTGAAGCGCTGATGATGAAAAAAGGAAGAAAAAAAAAACATACTGTACTGTTGTACCGTTTTTATCAATTATCTCAGTAATTAATACATTAAAGGGATAATAAAGCTGTGATTACAGCAGCATCGATCCAGTAAAGTTTGATCATTATATGCTTGTTAATAGGGACACACTGGAGGGTCTGTAGTTCGCACTGATTGCACTTCAATGTGCTGAATTTGCAGAGCATTTATCGGCTTTTTTCTTTCTTTCTTTTTTTTTCCTTCTTTGATGGAGCTTTACAGTAAGAACGAATGTGTTTAATTCCAGCAGAGGGAGCTATACACTTTACAACTCGAGTCAGAAAAGGGCACTGCAGTCATTAATGTGAGATGTTTTTTTAATTGTGTGTGTGTGTGTGTGTGTGTGTGTGTGTGTGTGTGTGTGTGTGTGTGTGTGTGTGTGTGTGTGTGTGT
>JAQMYL010000037.1:30218198-30234398 GCA_030014365.1 Clarias pachynema
TATTTATTATTTTTTTTACATATAGTCACACCCTCTGACAGACCGGAGTAACTGATTAACCCCAGGTCTCCAGAGGCTTGTACAGTGGACACTATGCATGATGGGTGCATCACTTCATGCGCTTCTCTTCTTACCCTGACACGCCCATCACTCTGGAATAGGGTCAATCTGGACTCATCAGATCACATGACCTTTTTCCATCGCTTCAAAATTCCAATCTTTACATTTACGCTTCATCAAAAACTGACGCCTTTTGTTCTGATGAGTTTCATTAGTGGTTTTCTTATGGACACACAGCTGTTTAGTCCCAGTCCTGTGAGAGTTCATCACACTGTGTGTGTGTGTGTGTGTGTGTGTGTATGGAAATGCTCTTACTTGCACTATTAAACTTGCAATACTGTTTTCACAATCCAACTTCACCAAGAGTTTAAGTGATCTCCTCTACTGGTCATTTACACTTTAGCAAAATCCTTCCATGGTTTAATATATTTAATAATGCATTTGACAGTTCCTAACTCAATTTCACAGACATTTCTCAGACAAAAAAAAAATTCTTAGACTTTTTTGTTATCATTATTATTATTTGTATTAATGTCGGCCAATAATTTATTCTTCCTAAAACAGTGATGTTTTTGTTCACATTGTGTTTTTTTTTTAAATCTCAGTTATTTGTAAGCGGTGTAAAATGTTTTGCTAAAACAATGTTACCCTAACCCAAATAAATAAGACTTCTAATTCTACTTTGATGAATGAAACCATAACAAAGTGTCTATGTAGAACCCTAAAGCTGAGTTCTCTGTCAGGTTCCTGAACTACGACCCCTTAAAGAACCTTTGATAAGAGTACAGTATCCAATGTGATTCATAAATAAAACATTTATGGGTAAAGAACAAGACACACCCATCTTGGACATCACCGGTCCCTGACATGTTGAGAACTTGCAAAAGTTTTGGCACCCTTTGGTCTTTGTTCAGTGTGGCGTTAAAAAGACCGCTGTCCAGCATGAAGTCACTTTGAGGGTGTAGGGCACGAGACGTTGACCTTGGTCTGGTGTGAAGCCCATCTCAGATATCTGACTCGATAACTCCCCATCGCTGGCTCATTACGGAAGCGGCCTCCTGAGCCGAAGTGCACACGAGCGGCCAAGTGTGCTGACTGCACACATCACACGCGCTGCTCATTACATTATTCATTGGCACGGCTGAGGTCTGAGGTGGGAGTTCTTTAACGGTGGGGGAGCACACACACACACACACACACACACACACACATACAAAATCCCTTCTGTCTCTTTTACACTCCCTGCTGCTTACTGTCTGTATACCAAAGCACACATGCATTCAGTATATTTGTTAAATTCCCAGTTCTGATTGGTTGATGCCCTTTTTATAATGTATATAACTCGTTACTATACCAGCAGCTCATTCACAGGGATTTGTACTGTACAGCATAAACTCCACATGAACAAACATAATCATTGTTATATAACTGTTAGTTTCGGCCGAGTAATCTGTCTGCATGAGATGCTTTGAGTGAGTGGTGATATCAAGAGTAACTACATTGGGATGTTTAATTATACTGTATGTGTTACAGATGTTCTAATAATCGTTAATTACACTAACGGTGTGTCTCAGCGTGGGTGAGAGTAGGTCTGTATGGTCCGCAGTACTGAGGAGAGAGCAGCTGCCTGACAAAACCCACATTCACAACCAGTCACAGAAGCACTTTCAGCAACAACACACATCTGATAACGTTATGTGATTTTAAACAACACGCCGTTTACTTAGGAACTGCTTTTAACTTGTTCCGAATCGCCTCTGAACCGTTTATTCTGTTCAGGCATAACCTGAGCTACTGTACGAAGCTAACTCGCTTCTAACACGAGGCCGAATCCCAAATCCTTCTTTAACCCCTGATCAAGAGCACTACTTAATGTGTGGAAACAAATGATTGTACACCCTACACGGTGCACTAGCTTTCCATTTAACACTTTTCGGGATTCGACGCTAGAACCCAGAAGTTAACGGAGCTGATATTCTAAAGCAGATTAAGTGAAAATATAAAGAAAATATCATACGTTTCTCAGGACTGTCCATGGTTTATTCTTTTCACCTTTTGGCTACAGAGTCCCGTTAAGAGTTTAAACTAACTATCACACTAACTATCAGTTGCCGGCTCCACCAGTTGTGGTTAGTTAGTTCTGCCAGGCACAGAAGGATATGTGAGGGCGGAGCGAAATAACTGGTTAAATAGACAAACAAATCATACTCTGCTAATAATAAATGGTTTAGGGTAAATAGTAAGTAATATCACTCTTGAGGGTATGCTGTTGTACTGAATATCAGCATGTCTTTGATATCCTTAGTACTCAGACTTCACATCGCAGGCATGCTGATATTCAGTACAACAGCACGACCTCAAGCATAATATTCCTCGTTACTGAAGAAAAAGGGACTAGTACAGTTTACACACCACAAAAACAAACTATAATCATAATAATAATAATAATTATTATTATTATAATAATTATAATAATATGATAAAAAATTTTGTACAGTAACTAGACACTGACATTATGGAAGGAGTCTCAGTGTCAGTGTAACAGCAAAAAAGTAAAGCTGTAAATTTTCTAATATCTTCAGCTCAAAGCTATTCATTAGCATTAAATGTATTCTAAAAAAAATAATAATAAACAATTAAATAAATAAAAAAATAAAGACATTATTTTAAAAAATCATGAAATAAAAAAAAATGTGCCATGGTAAACTAAATTGTTGTGGGAAGAAAAACATGGCATTTTTAAAAAAAAAATTTTTTTTTAATTAGCTTTCAAGGTAAATTCATTTCTAATTCATCTCAGAAGAACTCAGAAGAACTCTTTAACATCCTGGATGATGACATGTTCAGTATTATTATTTTTGGATGTTTAATAAATATTTTTATACACCATTAGTCTAATTTTTCACTAGAAGGAGCCTTTATTAATATGAAATATTATGCAAATATGATTTCACATTCCCAATATTGCAATATTTTTGACTTTATAAATTCAATAGGATTCGTTCACGGTTAGGAATTTCTAGCTGCTTTTTTCTTAAAAAGTGACTGAATATGAACACAAGCCATTTAAAGCGTAGGTTCTTGCACGGTCGCTTTATAAGTCCAGGGATCTAAACTCACGCCATTCTGCTGTTTCTGGTTGTGAATCTTATCTCCCTGCAAAACAGTAATTTTATTTACTTATTTGTGAGCTTTGCATGTACAGAGATTGAGTTAGCATTAAGTTACTTTAGGCTGGCAGTGAAGGAACTCTCGGGGTGGGTAGCGATCCACATTAACTATGTCGGAATTTTAAAACGGCCACAAGGCTCCCGGCGGGAACAGATGGCACAGTAATTTAAATCCAGGTTTCAGGCGAGCCGACGGCTCAGGATGTCAACACAGAGCTATGGCCACATCTCTCCTCCTAAACACAACCAACTGTGGACATATTGGACATTACAGACACCCAGTAATTTAATCATGCTCGTGGAATGTTTATATATCCCACACTAACTGTCCTTATGCTTATCTAAAATGCTAATGGCTACAGGCGCATTTCTACATTCACCTCTAAAATTATTGTCACTCGCCCAGAAAACAAAATAAACTTACATTCTTTAGAACAAATCATTCATTACCCCAAACAACTCAATAACATACTTAGCTTTTTTTTTTTTATAATTTAGTGAAGAATCCTTAATGGTACATTTTATCTCAAATCATATGAGGCAAGATTATTGGCACCATAATTACAAGAACAGTTGTCAGTTTGAAATCTACAAATATATCATGCTGATGGTTAATAACGCACTCAATCTGCTACTGTTTTTGCTGTTGATGGTTTATGGATTGGTGGTTCAAAAAGATTTCAATATAAAAATATATATATACTGTGTGTACTGTATATATATATATATTAGGCCAAAGCTTGTCTGCCTCTGCCAAAAGGTTATAATTTGGCTATAGATGTACAAATTCATGTATGAAAATGATTCCTTATGATTAGTCACCATCCTGGAATACTCTACTGTATGCCCGTTCCATCAGGGAAGAAGAAAACCTCCATAGATGTGATAACCTGGTGATTCAGTACATTCAGGTCGTCAGCTGACTTAATTTTATTGCCCCATAACGTTGCTGAGTCTAGACCTGAGCGACTGAAGCAACCCCAGATCATAACACTGTCTCCAGAGGCTTGTACAGTGGACACTATGCATGATGGGTGCATCACTTCATGTCCTTCACTTCTTACCCTGGCACGCCCATCACTCAATCTGGACTCATCAGGTCACATGACCTCTTTCAATCGCTCCAAAGTCCAGTCTTTATGCTCTCTAGGAAACTGAAGCCTTGTTTCTGATGAGTCTCAGGCTGATTGTTAAATCCTAGTAAACCCTCAAAATAAAAATATATCCTCTAACCTCTTGTTTGGCATTACAGTGTTTTCAAACAAAGAAACAAACCAACACCCAAACAAACATACATGTAATCAAACAAACAAACTAACAAGTCTTTTTAATACAAGATGTTTAGGCTTAAATATAACAAAGTATTTTTTATATTTTTTATTTTATTTCCTACATCTATTGTATATCACATTACAGTGTGCACTGTTTAACACACTTATGTTTAATACACTATATTTCCAGTTGTATGTCCAGTTGTCCTGTTGTTGTCCTGAACAGCCAGTCCAATCTACTTCATTCCAGTGTCTGATCCGAACCCATTGAAATTCCTCAAGCGGCGCAACATAATCAATAATCAGAACTGTTAATCGATGCTATTCTAAATAAGCATCGACTGGAGCTGCAAGGTTAGGCACGTTTATTGGTTTACATTAAGCAAAGCAACAGAAAGGCAGACATGCTGTGGCAGTTATAGACCTATCTCACGCGAACTACTCGCTTTTACCTCGTCCGCATATGACTTCAGTCATAGATATCGCATTACTCTCGCTATGCTCACTGGACTGAAACGCCTTCATAATTAATTTTACTTTTGATTTATTTAACACGTGTTTGAAGTCTCGCTTCCCTTCTTTGACTCGTTCGACAAAGGAAACGGTTACGTGACGCTGTTACAGCTTTGAAACGGTCGATAAACTATATCGTGACACTTCAAGCCAAAACTTATTGCCAGCTTTACATGGAAATTTCAAGTACCTTACATACAGTATATACGTTGTACTGCTCACTAGAAATGCTTACTCTCAGTTTAAACATTTAAGCATCAAGTTGGTCTTGGGACATCTCTACATCAGGATCTATTCATTATATACAGTACATGAGATTGAAAGCATCCTGGACTCTCACTTTAGATGACTAATACTGGTTCTTTGCTAGGAATTTCATGTAACAGGACCAGTACCCTTGGTCTACTAGAGCTAGAACATTAGCGAGCTAGCTACAGTATATCATTTTCCTTCCACTTTACAATTATGTGCCACTTTGTGTTGTCATATCACATAAAATCCCAAATAAAATACATTTAGGTTTGTGGTTGTAACGTCTAACATGACAAAATGTATAAAGGTTCACGGAGTATCAATACTTTACTGCAGCAAGGTGCTGTAACTCTAGTTGAGAAGGAAGAAGTTCTCACACCATGTTGCTCGTGAGCTGGACTACAAGATGGGTCTCGCTAAAAACTGTTATGTCTGTTAACTAAAAAAAACAAAAGTAGCTACTTATTAACTGCTTGTCTTTTGTTGTGTCTAGCTAAAACAACTTGTTGAAATTTACACCAAATTACAGAACAATTATCTTTATCTATAGTATCATTAACAGTTAGCTACAAACATGTAAAGCTGTCATTTCATGTGATTAAAACAGCAAACTTAACCACTACTCAACTATTGTTATTTCCATTTTAAACAACTTTATTCTCTCTCACTCGTTCTCCATAGCGCTTATTCCATACAGGGTCGTGGGGGGGGGACGTGGAGTCTATCGCAGGGGACTAGGTGGGGTACACTCTGGACAGGGTGACAATCCATCACAGGACACACACTTTCACTCTTACTTAGACACTACATACACACTATGGACAATTTAGAAATGGCAGTTAGCCTAACCTGCATGTCTTTGGGAGGAAACCCGAGAAAACCCACCAAGGTTTGAGGGCATTCGAACCCTCATGCTACAGTGCTAACCATTGAATCCGGATTAGATGCCACCGTATACTTGGATGGATTTCCTGTCTGAAGTCGATACCAAATCTGTTATGGTGAATGAAAAGTCCTAAATCCGACTCATTTCATACTGTAGATTTGCGCCTATAACTGTTCCCTGTGAATCATGCTGACATGCTCACATTTAACACCGAGAGAGTGTGTGTGTGTGTGTGTGTGTGTGTGCGCTCACACCACTGAAGCTTTTAAACGTGTCCTGAGTTTGCTCTCGGTGGCTGGAGGATAGCGGCAGGTTCAGGTTCGGGTCACACGGGGTGGCATCCTGCCAGCATTAGATCAGCTTGGCACCTGAGACGCTCGGCTTTATGGAGAAATAATCCTGCTCAGACCTCACACCTGAGTCCCCTCGGCGCTGGTTCGGCAGAAAATGACACCGTGGGGTGATGTCAGAATGCTATCAGTGATACCTCGCGGAATGGACATGTTAATTAACCTTGTAGCTGTTAACCAACACCTTTATTCTTCTTTAGGACTCTTTCAGTTTCACACCAGACGTGTGATCGATAAATCAGGGTTCAAGGTGCACATGCTTAACACTTTACTGCATTTTAAAAATTGTGCTTTTCATAAATTTGAGTTTTTTTTCTTCTTTTTTTAAATAATTTTTTATTAGGACACCACACACACACACACACACACACATCACACACATCCATATCACTTCTGTGGCAGGGTTACAGGGGTTACAGGAAATCTTGGCACAAAGCAGGCAGCATACACACACACACACACACACACACACACACACACACACACACACACACACACACACACACACACTTAATTATGCAAATTGGGAATGACAATTTAATTTAATTTAATTAATGATTTAGATTTTTTCTTAGCTAATTTTTCCATATATCCAAATATATTATTATAAGCTTATTATATTTTCCTGTTTATTTATTACTTCTAATGTTTACTTTTATTTTTTCACCCCATATTTTCACACATTTGTTTTTTAAGCATTTTAATTGAATGCTTATTTTTAATGCTTTCTTCTTATTGATAATGTTATTCCTTATCTTCAGTGGTGTATAGAGTAATTGTTGAGTAATTAATTATTATTCCTCATTGATGTCTTTATTATAGAGCCGTCAATATTAACACGTTAATGCAGGTGATTAATCTGGAAATTTCGACAAACTTGTTACTACTTTTTAATGCAAATTAACCATATGACCAAGTTTGACCCTAATGGCTTCCCATAATCGCATGTGATAATGGCACGTTATATATAAGATGTGGATAATAAGATGACAGAGTTAAAAAAAAAAAAAAAAAAGATCAAGAATATATCGAACATAAGATGTTAGAGTGGGGGTTCAGTCAGTTAAGGCTCTAGGTTGTTGGTTTTGAGCACCGCCGGCGGTGGTTTGCCACACCGCATACTGCATCAAAGATATTTTAATTGAACAATTGTTAGATTTTAATGTTTGAGTTATTATTGAACTGATTTCTCTAACCAGCTTGTCATGCATTTTTCCAATATTGCATGTTTATAATACAAGTAAATCTTATTAGTATTTTAAAAATCATGATTAATCACAAACTATGACAGCACTAGTTTATTATTATTATTATTATTATTATTATTGTTATTATCCTCACACCCTATTTTTACAGGTTACAATTTGATTATTGTCTCCTGTTACCTTCTGTTTTGTTTCCTTGACTCAGACATTACCGTAAGCTTTAAACATTAAATCAATATGGTTTAATAAAAAAGAAAGTTATAATAATATGTTCGACCTAGATACTGTTATAGTATTAATTAAATTATAAAAAGATATTTGCCGTCATTCAAAGAAAGTCCGTTAGTGTGAAAATACAGGTCGGATTTCTCTCTCTCTCTCTCTCTCTCTCTTTTTCTCTGTCCCATCATTATAACCCTGTCCGTCGCAGCCCTCCCCCTTTCCTCCCCTCTCCTTTTGGAGGCTATTAGAGGGGCGGCACCTCCCTCACTGCCAGCCTCATGTATTACCATTAGAAGACATCCTCACTGGGAACTCTGGCACGCTCCTCTGTGTGCTTGATTAATATTTTAGCAGCCGCAGGGAGGAAATGGCCTTCCTCGCTTCTAATCAGTTATGGACCGTGTGTGTGTGTGTGTGTGTGTGTTTGACTCCAATAGCTGGCCTGATGTTGAGGATTATGGATGGATGGAGCATTATCTGCTCTCTTTGCCCAGTGTTTTGGTTAAATATTGACATGATTGATTAAAGTGTCTGTGTTTTTTTTAGTGATGGGTATTTTATTTTATTTCTCCTCAGCTTGACTTCACACTTTACTCTTTATGCAAATAAACATGAAATTCAATTCCATTCAATCGTAGTAACATTTTACAAATATAGTCACAATTACTGTAATTGGTGTCAAATCGGAAAATACATTAAAGAAGAACTTTTTTTTTAACCAATCACACATCAGTATATCCTTGCTCATAATTATATTTAATTCAGTTTATCTTTTTGCACTTATGTTATAGCAGCTATAAACTGTTCGTCCCTCACCAGGCTCTTTTTCTCTTTTTTGTTAATAAGGCAAAAACACACCAGGACCAAAGAATCACAGAGTGTAAGTCCTAAGTGTAAACGTAAAGGGATCTAAATTTATTGTATATATCTGAATGTGCTCTAGACGCATGACTAAATTAAAAAAAAGTGACATGCGAAAATACCAACGTCATGTAACTTGTGTGTTTGTGTATATACTGTATACTGTATGTGCTGTTTTCCTCGTTCAAAGCTTCCGTCATTGATTCTCAACCACTCTTGGGAAAGCAACCATTCTTTTTGTTGTTCGACTTAATGAAAGGTCCTTTTATCACTATGCTCTCGCAGGTCAAAGGGGCTCCATTGAGACAAATGAGTTATAAATGAAGGATCACCGATACAGTGAGAACTGAAACACATGCATCACACTTCACCTCTCACTTCGTCCTGACCGTCACGTCTTAAACGGCTATAAATTACTCAGGAACCGTTAATAAGTTCTGAAAGTGAAAAGGTCATATTTTTAAGGCGGTGCATGAATGATCAAAATGACTCAATTATGTTTACTAGAACACACTGATGTCTAGATTATTACAGAGCATGAAGAGAGTATATCCACCTGTCTTGTCGAGGACCAGTTGGATGGAGAACCCCAGCCATGGAGACCAACATTTCAGTGCAGTCTCTGCACCGGTCTCAAGCGCTGGTCCTCTCAAAACAAAGAATGGGCATCCGGTTACAAATCTGTGCCGAATCAAATCATTTTTTTCTTTCAAAGGTCCAGACCTTATTGTATTTTTAATGCAGTCTTGAGGAACAGTTGTCCAGGCTTCCTGAAGGACATTCTGTCTCTCATTTTTAGTCCAGTCCCTGTACCTGAACAATGTTTTTGGTTTGTTAAGCCACACAGTGACCTATAAATCATTCAAGCAGAAAAAAAAACATCTAACTTAAGGCATGAACCAGTGAGAAACAGGTGCAGATGATGACAGATGATCAGGTGATTAGTTATACCGCTAATGCTGAATGCTGAGTGGTTGGAACAGACGAGAGGGGAAACGAGGTCGCTGCAGAGGCTGTTACATAAACAACCAAATTTTAAATTGTATCTTCAGACACTTTGTATCCTGTCTCAGTAAAAAAATCTATTCCAATTTCTTAAATTTACTCTACATCATTTAAATTAGTTTAATATAATTAAATGAGGGGGCTCAGGAGTTTTGCGCAATTGTAAATTAAAAAAGACAAATACGTGATAAATACGGTATGTTGGTTGGTTTGATCAGAATCTTTTCAAGATTCCTGATCTATTACATCCTTCATTGCAAGTTGCTTATAAGAAAATGTTATTGTTAAAAACAATAAAATTCATTGCTTAAACATTATTAAGTGTCATTTGGGACTTTTTTAATGAAAGCAGTTTTTGTGATGGCCATGAATAGCATCACACGTTTAATGAAAAAGATACATGAACAGACAGAACCTAACATAACATAACGTGAATCATCTATATGGGGGATGGTTTAAAGTCCTTTTCTAACATCTCCAATCATTTTTGACACTTAAGTGCTTCAAAGTCTTCTTTAACTAGTGGCAATCATTTTTAAACCAGTGACTTTTGGAGGCAAAACAAAAAACAACACAATTTATGGAAAGCTGTTTAAATAAAGAGTATGTAACTCTATTCATCACGATTATAGTAGTAAAAGTGAAATAGCACTCGTCGCATGCTTGCTAATTGAGGGGTGCCAATAATTCTGCGCAGGGTTGTATTTGATTACTCCTGCTCGAGGCGGTTGTATGAGGCGTTCCACCTCAGTTCGGTAACCTTGACAAATGATCATGAGAGCACGACTGAACACACATCCCCCTGTTTTTTTGTTGACTAACATATGAATAATTCCCGCCGTTCTGTTCATTAACGTTCTCCCCGAGGGACGGCTAATGTTGGTACACAGGGATGTGCAGGTCGAGTCGACACGGTACACTGATTACATGCACAAACATGCACGGTGTGACCCTCACACACACACACACACAAAAAAACACACGCATTCGGTTTGAAGGTGCTTCTTAATGCAGACAAATGCATTGTTATTCCACTCCAGGCCTTTAACACTTTACTGTCAAAGTGTATCATAATGTTTATGTTCTCTAACTCTTCTACCTGATAGTGAACTTCAGATCAGAATAAGGAAGCATGGGCTTATTTTTTTTTTTCCAAGAAAAAATAACCTGATACTCAAACTCTAGCTCTGGCATCCTAATAATTTTATGTTGATGTTGGGAGGCCATACACGAAAAACTTAGGTACTGGTTAACATTAGTGAGTCAAGGCTACCACCACCATGTTTCATTGTACATTGATTAGCCATGACAGGGTCCCCTTGCGGCAAGTCTGGACCATAACTTCAAAAACATTTACATTACATTCAACAGACACTCATATCCAGAGTGATACATTTTTATCTCATTATACATGTGAGAAATTGATGGTTTAGGGACCTTGCTCAAGGGTCCAACAGTGGTAACTTGGTGGTCACAGGGTTTGAACCTAGGAACTTCTGAACTGTAGTCCAATGCCTTAATCGCTCTCACAGCTTGTGGTGTGGTGGGCTGTGGTGTTTGGCACCAGAACATGGCAGCAGATCCAATGGTTGCTCTAGGTTGTTGGGTTGGACCTCCATATATCAGACTTGTTTGTCTGGTGCATTCCATGAGTGTTCATTGTATTTATTACATGCTGGACCCATTGTGCAGTAACCTGTGGTGCACTTGGTGTTCTGGTGCCTTTCTATCATTGCCAGCATTGACTTTGTACATCAATTTGTGCTACATTGGCTTTTCTGTGGGATCAGATCAATATATTAAAGATGATCTTACACAGGATTATCTCTGCAAAGATCATGTATGTCTATCATTTCTTTTATTCTCTACAACTTTTTATCTTTTAACAGCTCTGCATTGGGTGATGAAGTACAGTGGAACCTCAGCATACAAATTTAATCCGTTCTGGAGGTGAGATCTTAAGGAGAAAGTTTGTATTGTTAAACAGTGTTTTCCCATAGGAAATAATGTAAAGGCAGATAATACATTCCAGCCACGCAAACACATTACCAATATTACCAATGTCCAACACTATAATCATGTTTTTGCATATAAAAACAATCAAAACATTTTGAAAATTGTTGCTACCATGATAACCTGAACAGTCACTTTTTATCTACATATGGTTATTAAATAAGTTTATTTATATATAAAATTTAAGTTGAGTTTGTATAAGCAGTTAGCATTAGTATGAGGCTTTTGCAAAGAAACAGAACCTTCAGTGGAATTAGTTCAGCTTTGTTTAATGCAACATTTTTTTATGTCTACTCATAAAAGCCATATGGTGCTGCAAGTCCTTACAGTGTCATGCAATCTAGATACGTTGTGATAAATCGATCAGGTTCTGGCCAGGTGTCCCTGTGGACATTTATGCTTGGTTAAGATCCTTTTTAAGAAGAGTACTTCTATTCTCTCTCTCTCTCTCTCTCTCTCTCTCTCTCCAGGTGATCTGGCCCAAACTGCCAGCTATTAATCAAAGCTTCCATTATTTACCCAGGGTTCATTTACCGATGCACACAGAGGTACCTAGAGGGTCAATTAAAGAGAGTGGACCACACGTCTACTGGGTTCTCCTCGCACACCAGGGGGTCAATTACAATTTGTAATAGCAAGATTCTCACACACGTGCTCCTATCAGGCTCAGGCGGTGTTCTACTTGACATGGACTGTTCACATTCTTACCTGTGGAAATATTCTTGTGTATTTCAAGGATTCAAATGGGATCCTCTAGAGACAGGGTTTGATTTGAACGCTGTAGAAATAGCATTTTAAAACCCCTGACTAAAAACATTCCCTGTACAACTGTTGTGTTTTATTTTCAACTGAACCCAATTTAAATTTTTTATATAACAAATCGATGCGTTACAGTCGGGCCGATTCTCTACACGTGTCGTGAAGGTGGAGATGATGAAGATCATTTCTTAGTTACTAGTGTAGTGTTATGAAATACCATAAACACCGTATAAAGAGGTTAGAGATAAACATCATTAAATGGTATACTGCTCTTATTGAGATTTATAAATCAAATCTGGAGGACGACCTCTACGTCTTATTTTGTACATGTGTATCAATTATAGTCTCACTTCCTGTTTTCTTTATGGAGCTGTCATGAATGCATAGATCTGAGCGTCTATCATTCCTGTAAAATCTAAAGATGCTTTGATGCACTTTTTATGATGGGAAACTTAATAACATTTGTGATAGGGGATGCAAAAGATAATAGGTCTTATAATAGTTGGCTAATAGTTCATCCATCCTTCCATCCATCCATTATCTATAATGCTTATCCTTTGTATGGTCACACACACACACGCACACACACATACTGTATATATACCCAATCATAAACTATGGACAATTTCGAAATGCCAGTCATCCTATACAACATATCTTTGGACTGTGGAAGGAAACTGAAGTGCCCAGAGAAAACCCAAAATAAAAATGTAGTCTTTAATCTTAACAGGTAACCTGATGTAATAATTACCACAAGGTCAAACACAGTGGTTTATATCCCTGATGGGCTGAGTGGGTCCATTTCTCTTGCATGGATCACGATAGAAGTAAAAATTCTTGGCCTAGTTTAAAGTCTGTGGTCTGCAAAATATTTGAACTAAAAAACAAGTAGATACAAATCATTAAAAACTCAAATGAACTCAAATCTAAGAAACAGAAAGGTTTCTTTAGTTGTCGTTTAAAGATTGCCAGTGACTCGGCTGTACGGATCTAGCGGACGTTCATTCCACCACCTACAGTAGACGCCGGAACAGAAAACAGTCTAGATGAAAGTCTCGATCCCTGAGAGATGGGACCAGTCGAGGACTGCTGGAGGATCGGAGGGAGCGTGGTGTGGTGTGGGGAAGTGGGGTGATGTGGGAGAATTATTTATTTTCTAACCCATGCATACAAATAATGTTGCAAACAAATGGATGATAATTATTTGGTATTGTGGCGTTGATGCAAGTTTAAGAAAAGTTTCTTTCAAAAAGTCAAAAGAAACAACAACAACAACAACAACAACAACATACGCTACCCAAACTTAAAACTGCCCTTCAGCTGGGTTGCTCTTTGTTTTAAACAGATCTTCAGAAATAGAAAGTTAACAGTACAGCAGGATCTGTACTTCCATCAGCAATTCCATTAGTAACTGGACCAGTGATTTGGGTTTTTGTGCGAGTTTGCATGGACCTCAGGAACAAATCACCTGTATATTCCTTGGGAACCATGTTTTAGGCCGTTCTCAGAGCATTATAATGACATTTAAGTTATGTCCATGTGCTGTGAGATAATAAAAAAAAAGAAAAAGCGAATAGTTGATTGAACACACGACCACTCACTAAAGGTTTTACAGTTTGATGACGTTCAATGGCTTTAAACAAGTAAAACACTTGGTTATGGTATACCCACTCTGATGAGGTCAATGTAATGCATGAAAGGGCAGATTGTGATAGATTAGCAGAAAGAGAGAGAGAGAGAGAGAGAGAGAGAGAAAAAATAATCTGTCTCATAAAATGGAAATATCAAATGAGATAAAAGCTTCCATTGATTTCATTTGAAGCTTTCTTCAGTAAAGTGGCCATTCAGTAAAGTACTGCATCTCTCGATGTGAAACAGGCGGCTCGAGCCAGCAGGCTAGTCGGTAGTCTGTGCCCGCTAAAGAAACGAGACAGACAAGTGGCAAATGGAAGGCACAGTGTTACTCGGGCCATTATTCCAAAAAAAAAAAAAAAAAAAAAAAGAGCATTGAATAAAGACCTCATGTCTCATCGCTTCTCTTTTTGATATTTCATAAATGTGATGATTCATCATTTGGCGCAACTTCCCCGCTCTTAAGCTCCGCTGGGTGGCAGAAACCCGGTAGGCCGAGCCAGAGGGGCCACAAAGTGCTCCATTGTGTTGATTACAGTAATGACAGATTGGTGGAGGTGGAAAGAGGGAGGAGTGCATGGAACGATGGAGAGATTAAAGAACTTATGTATGTTGCTTAAGCAAAAATAATTCATTTACAGTAACTAGTAGTCATGTGAATAATGCTTACTTAGACACGTGGGTTATAGACAAATAATGGCTTTTTTTTTGGTTAAACAAAAAGAGTTTAACCCTTTGAGGAAAGCAAGAATCCTTCACTCCGGAAAAAAAAAAATCTAATGAAATGAGAGGGAGTGCTGTTGTGATGTATATCAGCTGTATATCGGCTGAGTACTTAAGGCATCACCGCCGTGCTGATATTTAGCACAACAGCATGACCTTGAGTGTGATATTGCTTTTATACAAGCACAGATTGTTTTTTCTTTATTTAACCACTTATTTCTCTTCACCAATACATATATTTCTTTGCCTTGTAGAACTAATTAACCGCAACTGGTAGAACCGGCACTGACACCCAATGACCTCTCCTACAATCAGATTGCTCAGTTGTAAGTAACTGTTGTATTGTAAAACATTATCATTTATATAGTAACACCTTACACAGGAACACACCACGTAAACAGGTTAAACTGTTGAAATTGTGAAATCTTCTTAAAGTAAGGAGTTTGTAACATTTATGGAATGAGGCTTCATCTCGTCACAGTCAGAACTAAAGCTCTACCCTTAAATTTTCTCACATGTTCAGGACAAATGAATAAATGAATAAATCCTATTTGTAGATTTTCTGTTACATGACAAACATATTTTTGTCTTTTCTTCAATAACAATAACAAGAGAATAACAAGCAGCTGGTGTAGGAATGTCAGTTTGTAACTGCTATGATATACATTATATATTATATGCTATAATCTGTGCGGCATTGTGACTATGTGGTTAGCGCTGTCGCCTCGCAGCTTCAGAATCCAGGTTCGATTCCAGCCTCGGGGTCTGTGTGCGGATGGAGTTTGCATGTTCTCCCCGTGCTTGGTGGGTTTCCTCCGGGTACTTTGGTTCCTCCCACAGTTCAAGGACATGCAGATTACTCTAACTGGCATTTCCAAATTGCCCACAGTGTGTGTGAATGTGTTTGTGTGAATGTTGACTGGAGGTCCTACCATGGTTGTAAAAATGGGAATAAATACAATAGCCACCACTGTCCTGCACGATCCCTAGTTGGACTACAGAGGTTCCTAGATGGACGGATGACACAACTGAGAACTTGTTCATGGTTCTCTTGTTTATATAAATTGTTAGCTTTGCATATTACTGTAGTATAAGATGATTGAAGCACTATATGGTGTGCTGTTATTGAAAAGAATAAAATATTCTACGTACTGTATTCATTACATACCATATGAGCAAACAAGACAAATTCATCATGACTCATCATATAATAGTCATAATCAATTTATTATTATTATTATTATTATTATTCTTATTATTATTATTATATATTTTTCA
>JAQMYL010000037.1:30247208-30258800 GCA_030014365.1 Clarias pachynema
TTAATTTGGTTTTGAATTTGTTAATTTGTTTTCCGTTTTGTTAATTTGTATTGCACTTCTCGGCCAGTCAGATATTAATTATTTTGTTTTCCGTTTTGTTACTTTGGTTTTGAATTTGTTATTTTGTTTTCAGTTTTGTTAATTTGTTTTGCACTTCACGGCCACCGTACTGCACCCTGTGTCACTGCAACACAATCCCTCTGATGCTCTAGCACTGCTTTGCTGGACCCACCAACTCCCAGAGTGCATACTGTAGGAGGCATCAAGATACTCCTCCGTTCTAGCACCTACAGTAGGTAGTGCAATGAACATCCTCTCGAGAGCTGAACAGTTGACTTACTGGGAGTGTTTAAGGGCATTTTCACATTAGGGCCCCAGGGTGGTTTATGAAAACACTTGATCCTGAAGTCTGGGCAGTACACAATTGTTCCATGCTCGGGAGCTGGTGGGCTCAGATCGAATTAGATATGGAAGTCAATCGTACCCGTAAACGGAAGTGGTCATCATCGGTGCGATCAGGCCCTGAAATCTCATTGTGTGTGTAGCATGAACCAATCTCATTCTCTGACTTACACGGGCATAGGTACATGAGAACGGTGGTCTTGACATTTTTTTTTTCTTCTCAAAAATATGACTTCATCAGGTGGTTGGGGGTAGCTCACTGGTTAAGACATTGGACTACATTTCAGAAGGTCTCAGGTTCAAATCCCACGCTCTAAAAGACATCTAAAGACCTAACATTTCCTTCAGTTCCTAAATTAACACCCAAATAAGAAAAAAAAACAAAAAAAAGTTAAAACTCCCAGTAGTGTTGTGTACTGATGTTCAGTGACCTAGTGAACCAATAAAAGGATTTATTTAATGATAGACACTTCAAAGCACTTATGTACTGTAAGTCACTCTGGATAAGGTCGTCTGCCAAACGCCATAAATGTAAATGTAATGTACATGACAAGATTACAACAGTAGGGCTTTAAACAGGATCATTTCAGTCCTGTGATGCAAGAGTTCAAGAAAGGGATCACCACAGAACTTCAAGTGAGATGTTAACACAGATGTATAACCCGGACAGTTTATGACACCTAGCGTGATACGTTTATGAGTTATAGCAGTGTTATGAGGCAAGGTTCAAGTAGTGTTATTTCTGCTTTAAAAAAAAAAAAAAGAAATGGCCATTATGCAGGTCATAAAAGCTGGAAAGCCATTCGAGTCCTCGTGGCCATGCTGGAGTGAATTACCATAAAGGGTTATTGCAAGGTGCTATGGATTACCATGGCAATAGGCGGTGAGTGGCTATGGGCTGAATGACTAATCACCTGACACGGCGCCACTCCGTTACACTTGGTCACTGAAATGAATGTCTCTTTTAGCGGGAGGTGATTATAGTGCCGTAGTCAAATTAACTCTGCGCCTAAATAACTCCTGCCTGGGTTTTGTGTGGGTCCTTTTCATTAAGCGCCTGTTTATATTTAAATCAGCTGGCACTCGAGGACTGGAGAGCGGCGACTCCATAAATCGCCTCCGAATTTTATACTCTGTTAGGAGTCATAATAATTATATCACAGCAGAAAGAAACGGATAAATGCAAAGCTGCGCTGTGTTTAATAACTGTTTATGTTTTTTTTATTATAAATGTAGGTTTTATGAATGAGCATAAAAAAATGAGCTAGAACTATGTCTCCGGATGCGTTACAGCCTCTCCAGAGTGAGAGAGGAGCAGAGAGAGAAGATCATACATCAGGATAACTAGAAAATGATTCTGATTCGTACATTTATTTTAGTCCATTTTTCCTTTTTCCTCAGACAATGCAAGATAAATATTCACTTATTAAAGCGTAACTGAAATAGACTGTGTCATGCATCAACCTAATAGCCTAAAGGCTCGGTTCAATATTGCCCACTTGAAGAGAGGCTCTCCTAATGGAAGAACTGACGTTCTCCTCGCCCAAACTCCATTCATCATGCCGGCCCAGCGTTCATTATACACTACAAAGAAATGCCATTGAAAATGGTTAGAGCCATCCATTAAACTAAAGCGACAAGTGTTGGCGGATTATGGGAATAACACATTGGGGAAAATAGGACGCCGATACTCCAGCCATGTGAGGAGCAGGATGATAAGTGCCACCTGTACTGTTTTTTTTCCCCTTACACAATACATCATCGAATAAAATGACAAAAGACTATTTTTTTTTTACTTCCAGAAGCTGATGTTTCGCCTTCCACTTTCGCAATAACTTTTTCTATTCGTCTCCATTATTATCATAAGCCAGGTTATTATTATGATTATGATTATTATTATTATAATGATAATGATAATTATAATAATATTACATTTAAAACCTAACACTATGACATAAGAAGCACTATGAAGGAATCAGTACTGCTGGAAATTACAATATGCAGAACAATTCAATTCAATTAAATTCTATTTTATTTGTATAGTCCTCCTAACATGGAATATAACACATAAAGTACATAAAATTTTTCCTAATGAGGAAGAATTCCCTGTACAGTTTTTATACAAAGAAACTAACACACATTCTTCCAAAAAAAACAAACAAGCAAGAAAAAATGGCTGAAGAAAAACAATACAAAACTGTTAATAAAAATGTTGAAAAAGCAATAAAATTTAAATGCTAATACAAGCAAGAAACCCACAGCCAATGATTTGAACATTGGAACTACATCACATAATTTTACGCAGCTCCTAAACTACTACAGTTCCTCAACCGCAGCTACATCACTGGAGTTCATCACTGCGTTTCGAGCTTTCTTCCAAAACATGTTTCCAATGTCTTTTCCAAAAATTGACAACAAGGCACCCAATAATAAGTTTCAATCTCAGAAATTTTGCTTCGCGTACGATCAGAACCTATCATCAAGCCTGCATAAAACTGCGTAATTGTGATGTTGCTTTTATAAAGCAGCTCTACAAACAAAAAATATATATTTATATACTGTACTGTATATATAGTGCATTAGCGTAGCAGGCTATTATATAGAGAAAAAAAAGGGAGTTTCTCTATTCTCTCTATATCAAAAGTCCCACTTTGATTTGAACACCTCCCATATTTAAAAGCACTCTTGGAAGGCTCAACCAAAAATAATTAGTCAACCAAAACTTACTTTTTGTATAATGTACAATATGGTAAAGTGCATTGTGTTTAATATGTAATATTTAATATCACATTCAAAACATGACATATACTGTAAATCATTTAATCAATCAATCAATCAATCAATCAATCAATCAATCAATCAATCAATCAATATTTTATTATAAAATCCTACTTACTGTAGCCAGTATCTGGTCAGGTCTACTGTTTGATGTTCATTTTTCAATTTTTGCTTTGATGTAACTACTTAAGTACCCCTTAATCTGTTCTAAAATTTGTCCTTAAATTAGCCCAGTGTACTTAAATTGGATGTATTCCCCTAGATTTCCCTGAAACACCACACCTGACCTCTTTCTGTCCTATTTTTGTCCATGAGCCTAGCATTATCCTACACTACGTCATGCTAATACAATGCCATTATAGACACTCCACAATAGCAGTGATGTAAAAGGATTTAGACTGCCCCAGATCCAGAGCAGGGCTTTTCTGTGACGGCCTGTCGTAACACAAAAAGCATTGCTGAGTCAGCAGCGCGCTAAAGCCAAGCGCTTGTTTGGACAAAAGTCTGGAAATCCAGCAGCTGCCAGAAATTAATGTTTTGGAAAGATGCTCACAATAGTGGGCAGAGAAACCCAGTCAAGGATATACATGCACATGGTCAATGGAATGAATCATTATCATAACTCTTCTGGCATCTAATTCATTAAATAACAACATAATTTAATAAAGATATCTGGAAAGTGGTAGTTTAAAACACTCTAATAGCCCGAGCCAGTCTTAGTGTCCCTGAGCGAACCGCAATTAATACGTGACACCAGCGTTCCTGCCCAGCGGCTTCCTGGTGTCTGGCTGCAGGTCAGAAAAATCACTCGTCCCTGATCTGGATAATCTCGTCCTGCATTGAGGTTTGAGCATGTACGGCGTCCGTTTGGACACGGTGCTCATGGGTAATTACATGTTCATGGGACTTGGTTATGAAGAAGACAATTAGTGCTTGGCTTGGATCAATGGTGATTTGCAAACACCAGGGGACACTGTATGCTGTTGAATCATTCATGTATTCATGTATGCTGTTGATGAATGTCATCATGGAGAAGGTTGCATATGGTTCAGATTTGCTGAAGATACAGGCCAAAATGTTTCTATATTTCATATGACGCTTGGAAAAACCAAGAAATAAAGAAAGAAAAGAAAGAGTGCATAAGTCATCATATACAGTACGTACATACATGCAGAAATACCTACATAAGCCTTCCATGATGAGGGACTTGCATCTTATTCCAAACGGTAAGATTGTCACAAGTTGTCATTACAACTCATATTAGTTAAGAGTCGGAAAACACACCTCATAATATAAAACTTTGGTGATCTTTAGTGTTATAACCTTCCCTGTGTAACTGTTATGCAGCAGGCATGTCAATGTCATTTCAATACTTTTACACAATTCTAAGATAAATAAAATTTTCTTAATTGAAATCTACATATTTAAAATTTTCCATGTGGTCATACACTCAAAAATAATCTTCTGGCTAAGCACACTTCTGGTTTGTCTATGTCATATACTAGTAATAATGCGACATAGCTTTATTTTTAAATAAGGTTGATCAAGAAATTGAACATTTCAAAAGAATCTTATAAAAACCTTGACATGAAATAATGGTGTGTAACACGCTGTAGTGCAGAGATGATTATAACCATGGCAAGTTATTAAGCAGTCATAAGAAGGGTATGAATATTTCCTTTTACACTATGTCAGTTGGTATAATAAATATTGTGAATTTCACCTATGACACCATGAATACTAAGGCTGTGTGTGGATTTAGTGTTGTGTACAGTACATACAGTACCTGAGGCATGATATACAGTCTATAAGCTGCATAAGTAGGTTGTTTAAATCTTATGTCAACAGACATTGATGTCAAACCTTATAGCAGATGTAGCTTATTTAGAATATGATCAAGACAGGCTTTATGACGGTTGGAATAAGGTGATATGGACGGTGTCACGAAAGGCTACGAAAGACAGTTCTACAAAGTAATATAACATTTATAACAATTAACAATCCTGAAAAGAAATTGTAGTGAATACAATATTTAATTCGCCTTGTATTGATGAGAGCCACGTTCTCCACTAGGCTTTATTTCCTTTTCCGAGTTTCCAGTAACAGCCCCCTTTCTATTCCCTGATGCGTCCACTCACTGTCTCTCACCATGTAATGCTGACTTTTCCTTTCGACACCGGCCGAGCCTCTAGCTCATCTGAGCGCAAACAGATCATGAACAAGGTCACCGTGGCGATGACGGATGAAAGGGGTAAAAAAAATAAAAAATAAATAAAAAAGTCAGGCCTGGTGTGAACCAGGAAGTATTATTTTACTCTTCCTTCATCCATCACTCAGAGTGAATGACTTTATTTTATTTCACTGATTTCCATCTGAAAAAAAAAAAAAAGGACAGAGGAAAAAAAAATCCTTATGGATTTTATAAACAGCAAGCCCTGGAGCTGTTGCTTCATAATGAGTACAAATGATAACCTCAAAAAATAAAAAAAATAAAAAAACACCTTGAGCCGCTGCCGATTCACATCTTCTCCGCTGTGCCGCTTCCAGATGCGTCTTACCGTTTTCCCGTTTTATGGAGGTGGCTTATGGGCCTTGTGGGAGATCTATTTTGCGCTGCAAATAAATCATATTTCAGAGCGTGTACCAACTTTATACCGAAGCTGGAAATAGGGCTTTAAGGGCCGATGAGTGATAGAATGTGGAAAAGAGCTTAGCTTAGCGTGCCAAACACAGCCGGAGTCAATAGCCCTTAAAGCAGGCGCTGGATAAACTCGTCCACTGAAGGTATTGGTTTCACAGACTCATCCCAGGTTAATTCAACCATACGCTGTTCGCCGCGCGCTGTGCTTCACAGCTGCTGGCGTGGGTGCAAAACAAGCCTTTAGATAAAGAGGCAGACACCGTGGCCCCACTCAATGTTTCCTCCATTCCAGGAGGAAATAAGAAGAAAGAACGAACGCTGAAGTTTACGAGTGGAACACGGACTCTATTAGTGGAAACAAAGTAAATAAGATGCTCTGGCTTCATTCAGACATAAAAAAAAACACTTTTATTACTCAGTGATACGGTGTAAATTGTAACTAAAGGTTACACATATTTTACAAAGAGATATTAAGTTTTGGAGGCCATTATTGCATACGTTCAACCTTAAACAAGTTTGCTTTTTATATCATAACATTCCTGTGTTCATAGCACTACATAAGACATTCATAAGTTCCATTTTCCCAGTTCACTGTAAGGGTTCTACACTGTTCGAAAACTCCTTAATAAACCCTTTACGATAACTGACATTAAGCTACATAATTATTATTTTTTTTCTCAAAGAAATTCCATCAGTTGTACTAAAGATTGCTTTCATCTATTTGTGATGTCAAGAAGAAACAAGTCTTAAACAAAGCTATATAAAGCCTCGGTTATAAGCGTGACAACTGTTCAGGATTTCTGTACATTAGAATACCATTACAGTTGCCTCGTTTCATGGCAATCAGTTGCTCCTCTTTCTTTTTTATTTAGTATTATTACCTTCATCCATTTGTTACTTGTACCTAAAGGTCTGTGGTTGAGACTCTGGTTACTGATAAGAAAGTCGGCAGTTCAAGCCCCGGCTCGAACAGGCTTCCATTGTGGGCCCTTGAGCACGGCCCTTAACCCGATCTGCCCCGAGGTGCCGTATCCTGGATTGATCCTGGCCGGGAATAGAACCTGGACACTGGTGGTGCAAGGCGACAGTGCTAACCACTACAGCACCGCGCCGCCATATCCTGGATACATGAAGAAAAAATTCCACTGTGCTCTAATGGATATGTGATAAATATCCAACATAACTACTGAGTCTGTTAGTTTAATGATGAAAAAATAAAAGACTTCTCAGATTAATAGCATTACATAACACACACAAAGTGCACACACCCTTTATAACAAGTATTAACATTACATAAGCAGATGTTTGTTAGTATTTTTTTTGTTTGTTTTATTATTTTAAGTGTTATGGGGTTGGGGGGTGTAGAGGTATGTATGCCACATTTATACCAGAGTGTTATAATGCTTTATAAGAATAGAATAGAATAGAATAGAATAGAATAGAATAGAATAGAATGGAATTATTCAACAAAATTAGCTGCTTTACACATATTACACAAGATCCACAAATTACACTTTATACACTTAACACACATTATGTAAGAAACAGTTACGCATATTGCACAAAAAAAAAGTTACATTTATTGCACTTTACCCATATTGTTCATATTGCACATAAAGTTACAAATATTACACAAGATTTTACGCATATTACAGAAAGAGAGTTCTCCCAGATAATTTCACATGAACTTCACTAAAATGTCATAACAACCGTCCACTCAAGGCAACTGCTTGGTTTCTGTTGGTTATAATTATTTCCTACCTAATTGTGTCTTATGGCAAAAACAAGAATCTTGACTTATACACTTTAAAACACTTTAAAACACTCCATAACACATAGATAAACCCAGTTAAGGCTCAAAATGACATAAAATAACACTGACATTAAAAAAAAAAAGGAATGAAAATTGAAAGCAATGAAACTTTCGTCTGTTTGTGGTGTCTAACGGACATAACGAGTCGAGTGACAAAGATTTTCCAGGTTTGTGTTTTTGCAGAGTTATAGCAGGTTTTCCCCCTCTTTCAAATAATTTTATTTCCAACGTATTGCTTTATTGCTGCACCCTTTTTAATAATAATAATAATAATAATAATAATAATAGAAATCAAAGCAGAAAATAATCTAAGCCAAGTCAGATCTGTAAAACTTTTGTTTTTCTTTAAACTTGCATCATTATTACAAACTCTTTTAAACAAAGCAAAGAAGGAAAAAAAAAAAGAACGGGAAAGAAAAGAAAAAAAAAAGGAAAGAACTTCCTCAAAGCCGCTCTAGCCCACCCATTAATTATAATCTTATGGAAATGGGGGTATTTCAGGCTTCTCCCTCCATCCCTAATTATTTCTGTTATTCCAATACTTCGATGTCCCATTTACACCGAGTCAGATCCTATCATCCCCTCCTCTCTCCTCTTCTTCTTCTTCTTCTTCTTCTGCACTTTCTTTAAGGCTTCCTCGCTCATGTAAAAAAAAAAAAAAACTTAGACATGGTGGTTAATGCGAGGGAGGATCTGGAGCTGGGTATTCACACTTATCCCTGTGTCCTGCATGTGTGTGTGTGTGTGTGTGTGTGTGCAAAGGATGTGTGTGTAATATGAGAAGATGTGTAACGCTGAACTGGACTCCTGTCAAATCTTACTGATGGATGTATTATTGAGAGAGAGCGAGAGAGAGAGAGAGAGAGAGAGAGAGAGAGATCACTTCCTGTTTTGTGTGACACTACAGTAAACTTGTGCAGCAGTAAATTATGGTCTGCATTTTCTTTTCTCTTTTTTTCCCCCTCAAAATGCTGCCCATTATAGCAAAGAGAATAAAATGAAAAAGAGGGGAAAAAAAAAAAAAAAACACACATAGCAGGCAGATTTGCAGCGGCATAAAAATGCTTTCACGGAAATTAATGGAGATCCTGCTGTATTTGCTGGACTTGACCATCTGGCTAAAGTCGAATAAGGAAAACACACACACACACACACAGAAGGTGTTCTGTCTATTATTAATACCTGTGTCGTCTTGTATATGATTCAGTCCGATGCGATGCAAATGTTGCAAAACATGTTACACTGCGCTTGCCGTTTTATAATGTCTTTTTATAAATGTGTTCACAAACGCAACAAACCTGGCCACTCAGCTCTCCAGGTGTTTGTTTGTTTGTTTTATTTTCTTCCTCCAATATATTGCGTACGCATGCCTGACTGTACTCACATGACTGCACGCGCTTAAAATCAGGCATAAAAAGCCAGTTAATGCCGCATGACTCCACGGCGTCTAGGGCGTCCTGGCACACGGGCAGAGTCTGACCGTAAAAGATGGCGCTCGGTAAAACCATCATCGCATATTTTCATAAAGATGAGCTACGAGGCCGCTCTCTGCTCCACGCCGCTTGCTTTATTAATGAGGGCCTGTCAGATCCGGGATGCTCTGCGTTTTCGCATATTAAAAAGCCTAAAAAATACAGAAGGGGGTGTGAGTGTGTGTGTGTGCATGTGTGTGTGTGTGTGTGTGTTTTATGACGCCGTCGGATAAATCACGCTAAAGTGTCCTCGTTCCTCACTCACTTTAAATCTTTATTGTAATCTTTTCTCAGCCCGTTTTGAGCCGAGAGAGAGGAGGACGGATTTCGCCAGTTTATGTTCAAATCTGCATTTTAATGTAAAGAAAAAAAAAAAAAAAAACAGAAGCAATGTTAGTGCGCTCACCGAAGCTGATTAGTTTCCCATCACTGCATGATTTGATGATCGACAACAGGTATAATGTTTAAACGTACAGTAGTAAAGAGGAACTTTTTTTATATACCGTTCACACTTTTTAGATTTAATGCTATATTTAATGTTATATGCCAGCGTTAGCGTGGTTAGCACTGTCGCCTCGCACCTCCAGGGTCGAGGGTTCGATTCCCACCTCGGGGTCTGTGTGCATGGAGTTCGCATGTTCTCCCTGTGCTTGGTTTGTTTCCTCCTGAAACTCCAGTTTCCTCCCACAGTCCGAAGACATGCAGATTAGGCTAATTGGTGTTCCCAAATTGCCCGTAGTGTCTAAAAAAGGGGAATAAATACAAATACAATTGTCACCATTGGCCTCCACAGTCCATAGTTGGACTACAGAGGTTCCTAGATGGATGGATGAATATTAAAAAAAATATATAAAAACCTGTAAATGTCAAAAAACTTGCAAAGTTCTGCTACTGGAGACTCCTTCCTCTTTTCTTCCATAAAAGAGAATACTCCAATAAATCAACTCTTATTTATTCTATCTATTAAAATAATAATGTCAAAAGTTATCAGTCAAAAGTTTGAAAGTTCTAATTCTGATCTTTCCTGATTTTTATTTCTTTCTACACTATAAAGCAATGCTAAAGGCATCCAAAATACACAATACTCTCCTTTGTACAGTTGATATTGAGATGTGTCTGCTACTTAAGCTCTGTAAAGCCCTTCATGTCTTAAAATAACAACTGACTGTCATTGTGGTCTAGTGGTTAGCACTGTCGCCTTCCACCTCCAGAGTCTGGGAGTTCGCATGTCTCCCCCCTGTGCGTGGTGGGTTTCCTAAGGGTAGTCCGGTTTCCTCCCACAGTCCAAATATTCAATTCAATTCAATTTTATTTATATAGCGCTTTTAACAATGGCCATTGTCTCAAAGCAGTTTCACAAAAATGAAAGAAAAAAAAAAAAAAAAAGAAAATATTATATGCAGATTAGGTTAATTAGTGTCTGCCCATTGTGAATGAGTATGTGTGTGTGTGTGTGTGTGTGTGTGTGCCCTGCAATAGACTGGCACCCTGGATGTACTCCACCTTGTGCCTTTGGATAGACTCCAGGCCCCTCGCGACCCTGAATACAGGATAAAGCGGTATAAATGGTAAGTTAGAGTGAGTTTCATTGTTGTTGTTGTTACTTAATTACCTAAATTTATCTAAAAAAAATTTTTTTTTAGTTTTGCAAAAATCCTGTATTGTTCTAGAAAAATTGTTGCAGAAAAAAAAATCCAAAGTTTGGAGCGGTACTGTACAAAATGGACATAATAATAATATAAACATACGCTAATGTTAGATCATCTGTTAATATCCTGTATATGAATAAAAAATAATCAACTAACCAATCAAATTAGAAAATCGAGCACTCCTGAGTAATGATTTATAAAATCAACTTAAAATAAGAATGGCACGAGTCTAAGAACTGCCAGAAAATAATCATTCTGTACTAGACAAATCTCAGACACTAGCACAGAGCTAAAGCACTGATGAATTCCAAAGTAGTAGTGAGCTCGTCCATACAGGTGTGCCAGATGTTAAATGGGATTAATGGGGTTAATGGCATCACATGATGTATAGATGTGTTGTACTGTATGTCACTGTGTCACCAAAAAAGATTAAAAACTATTTAATAAAAGCTGTTTATTTAAGCAAATGCAAGCAAGTCGCAGAAGGAAGCAGACACGTGTGTGTAACTCTTATGGAGTCTCTCTGAAACACTCCTAACGACTACATAACTCTTCCTGGAGCCTGGAGAACGGCGTGCTCGCTGTCCTGGGGGGTGGGGGGTGGGGGTATGTGTACAAGCATGAAAAAGCAACTCGACTGCTTTTTACGTCTCGGTGACATAAATCTATCTGTGTGTGTTTATGTGTGTGTGAGCATGAGTGTGTGTTGCTTTTATTTTCTCCTCTCCACTGTTGCACATGTTGGAAATGTAACCGGAATGAATTGAGTAATGTATCAAAAGTTGAGTTTCTGGTGTCTAGTGAGACCTCTGGAGAAACAGTCAGTCTGGATTATCT
>JAQMYL010000037.1:30258900-30270696 GCA_030014365.1 Clarias pachynema
TATATATATTATTGTTTTATTTATTTTGATTTTTGCATGTACTAGACTTGGTCAGTCACCATCCTGGAGTAATTAGATTACTCTCACAACATATTGTAGGCCTTGTTTTTTCTGTCTTTATTTTTCTACAGGTTGCTCCGTCTCCGGCCCGAGACGACTGTGGGAACCAGATTGACACCCCAAAAAAATGATGAGATTGGAAAAAGGTACGAATTTACAAATTATTGCAAAGAAAAGGGAATACTTTTCAGAAAGCAGCAGGCAGCGTCTCATTGTGAGTCACACTTGGGTCACGGTTGAGCCACACGAGACAATTAACGCACTGTGTTTCGATAGAAAATTCACCTGAGCTTCACATGTGGTTTTTTTTTTTATATACACTTGTTAGGTTTCACACGTTTGTCACGTTTTCTTTTCACATGTAGTGCATATACTTTTATTTCTCATGACTCACTTACTTTGTGTTGTGCTGGAATTTTCACATGTACCACACCCGATTTTATCACGCTATCTCGTTTCGTTCTACATATTCAGTATATGTTTTAAATGTCATTTTTTCTCATGCAGGACACACACACAAAAAAATTTATATTTACTGTATATATATATATATATATAATTTTCTCAATATTTCGACCAATTATTTAATTTTTCAGTAGGCATTTCATTTGTTGATTTTTTTTTTTTTTACATATCTCATGTCACATGATGATTCCTTTCCTTGCTATCACATGTTTATTTTCAGGGCACAATTTTCTTAAAATGCATGTTTTTGCTTTCCACATAATTGCATAAAACACTGCATGTGTGCATGTTTGATGTTTCATGTGACTGACATGATGCTCTATGTTGAAAGTACAATAAAACATACAACATTTAAAACTACAGTACTTACAACTCAAAAGAATGGAAAAGAATTTTCCCCGCTGAGCCGCCACTGCCTGCCCGGTCTGTATCTGACATCTATTTCTCCTTACACGAACACGTCCGTGTTTATTAGACCAAACCTGAAACTGAGACGCGGACAGAGGAGGAGACACGCTGAGCTTCAGCACTCGCTGCAAAATATCACCTACTTTATTCATTATTCTGCACTGTGACACTGAAATGTTATCACCAATTCAAATAACTCCTCTCTGACCCCGTCACTTGGCTGAATATTACATTGACTGCTTAATAGACCAACAGCAGCGTCAGGGTCAAGCTCACGTCTGTCCCAGCAGCTTTAAAAATAACTATAACCTTAACATTTGAATGGAAACATCAACGCTTTGAAATCTTACCTCTGTCTGTGTATCGTATGTGTGATTACAGTGCGTAAGAAAAGAAGAAGGAAAAGATATACTTTTGAGAAAAAAACCTGTTGGAAGCCATTCACTCACTCACTCATTCACTCACTCACTCACTCATCATCTATACCTCTTTATCCTGTATACAGGGTCACAGGGGCCTGGAGCCCATCCCAGGAGACTAAAGTCATGAGGTGGGGTACACCCTGGTTGGGGTGCCAATCCATCGCAAGGTACACACACATATATTATATATATAATTTGATAGATCGATAGATACTTTATTGATTCAGAAGAAATTTTTCAAAAATCAACCCACCTAGAACCTGAGCCACTTGAACTACCACGTCCACATGGCCTAGTGATTTTCATAGTGATTTTAGCATTTCATATTTTAGCAAAACTGCTTTAAAGAAATTATAGTTTATTTCAGATTTTCCCTAATGAGCAAACAAAGGAAGGCAAAGAAAAACTCCCCGAGAAGTCATGAGGAAGGAAATATGAGAGGAACCGGACTCAAAAGGAAACGAGAGGAACCGGACTCAAAAGGAAACCCGTCCTCATTTGGGTGATACCAGTAAGTCGGACCATAAATACATCCCTTTTATAACTTTGTTCTACTGGGTTGCAAGTGCAACTGTATAACAGGAAATGTGTCTGAGAGAGAGAGAGAGAGAGAGAGAGAGGGGAATCATGCTGATTCGATACAAGTTCTTTCGCTTGCTGTGTTGCTGTGTGTCATAGTAAAATGTTCTTAAACCCAATCAATTCACTCCAGTCATTTTTTCTCGATATGGCCGCCATACTCCTGCTCCTTTATATCACTGTTATTAATCAACATCATTATTAAAACAGAGAGAAGTGCTTAAACACTCTCAGAGTTTTGCAAGGTTTAAATGACACAAGTTAAAGACTTTAATAACAAGCTGACCGAACAGAAGTGCGTGAATGAGTCAGTCATTATTTCTCCGCTGACGTTAACATGAACAGAGATCAGCGGAGACGAGGAGGCGACGGAGACGAGGCTCGGGTTGAAACTCCATGAGCAACTGATAAGAGACCGGGACTGATGTAGATGGTGTTGATAATCAAAGTGAGAACTCATTTCCTCTTTGTAACTTCAAATTCTTTAGAATTTAGCAGTGATGCTTTTTCCTTCAGTAGATGAGTCTTGGAGTGAAATCATTCGATGTGATTCCCTGCATTTCTTCTGTTGCCCTTAAAGCTCAGAGCATTTTAGCCATCGTTTTAGTCATAGCTTTTCTTTCTTTTTTTTTTCTTTAATAAACATATATAGGGTTCAGGATTATGCAGTATAGAGTTGACATATCTCTTTTTTTTAGCACTAAATAGACAATATGACAAATAGAATTTTATTTCATTTTAACCAACTACACTGAGCAAATGAATAAAAAAATGGGTCACAAGCAAAGAAACAGCACAGATACTGTACACGTGATCACCTGTTTTTATGGTCGTTTTTGGTTGTTTCCAGGAACAAAAAAATTCATGCAATTTTAAACATTCCGGTATAGTGGTAAAATGTACGTTATAAAATTAATAAATAACTTTTGTTCTACTTCACATCAGAAAACCAAAAAACACAGTTTTAAGTCTGCAGCCTCCATATTTTTTAAATCTTCATTGTCCTATGCTGTGTTGCCGGCACATATCTGTGGCATTTGAGTTTAAAAAAAAATATTTTAACAAGATAAAACTTTACTTGTGATTGAAAGATGTGCAAAATTAAAAATGTTTTAATTGCTTGATACAGAATATAAAAAGTAGATTTGATCAAAGGAAGTGTTTTTTTATTTTTTATTTTATACCAGTAAACTTATAAAGAATCCCTAAAATTAATTTCTAAATTAAGTTTTAATTTTAGTTTTAGATTTCAGAATTAATTTTTTTAGAGGGAAGGACTTAATAAGTAGTTATTATTAGGGAAATTGTCTTTGCCTGATGTAGCTTGGACATGACAAAATTTTCAGGAAAGCAAAATTAACCAGAACAATTATAATAATGGCTTTTGTACTGGGAAGTTTAACAGAAATTTATATAAAAAAAACTAATTTTCTCATATCTGTCTCAAATTAAGACCTAGATTTTTTTTCAAGGCATTTAAGAGTTATTTATATAATGTGCATACTCAAAATGGTTATTCTAAACACTAGAGGTACATTAATTCCCTCAATTCACGATTTGATTCAGTTTGCGATACTCAATTCACAATTTTTATTAATTTCTCAGAATATTTTAAGCAAAAAATTTTAAGACAGAAAAAAACGATTACTTAAAAAAGCCTAATTTTTATTTCTGAATTTGAAACAATGCAAAACAATGTGTTGAAAGCTAAATAAATAAATACCAAAATTATTAACAACAACAGTTTAACATTGTAAACAACATTTTATACCATCCATCCGTCTAGTGGAGGCCAACGGTGACTATTGCATTTATTAAAATTTTTACGACCATGGTAGGACCTTCAGTCAGCATTCACACACTCATTCACAATTTGGGAACACCAATTAGCCTAAACCAAAAAGGAAAAAAAAAATTAAGCATAACTGGAGCATAACGGGCTTTGTGTGAGGTATAGAGCTCCAAGGCTGGCTAAAATGATCGTGTTCTGCAGAATTCAGTGTATTTTAAAAGCCACTGCAATCATATAATTTGAGAGGCGTGTTGGTCTTTGCACACTGGAGATATTCAGTAGTGTAAGAGATCTCCCAGCCTCTTAAATAATGTGTTCATGTTAAAAATTATGCTCTCTACATGTATGTATTTAACGTTGTGTGCAGATTGGTATCTCTGCAACATGCGGATTTGTCAGAAGGCTGATTTGCGTGATGTTAATTGCACATGCATCTAGGACGCACATTGTCACATATTTGAGACGCATTGCGCCATGACGTATCGTCTGTGTTGAATAAAAATGAATTTGGAGTCTCTAATTTCAGTACATGGCTTATCAGGAACTGATTAAAAGGTTAAAAGGTTTAAAATCTTCAGACTTCTCCTTTAAGCTAAAATACACATTCACAAAGACTGAAGTGAAATCGAATAAAGCTTGTACTCAGGCACGTTTAAGGATGTACAGTACGAGTATGAGCACACGCCCTGAAATCGTCTGTGATGAATAGATCCTGAGCAACAAATGAACCCAAAACAATCACCACCTCCATTACACAAATAACTCACGCCATCTCTCTCTCTCTCTCTCTCTCTCTCTCTCTCTCTCTCTCTCTCGCACCACATGAGACAGCTGTAAAAGTGGAAAGTGGAGGCATTTACCCACAGAACCCTTCTGCACGTTTAGCTGTCAGTTTTCACGTTAGCAGGTTGAGGGTCATTGGATTGAGATGGATTGGTACAGGCGTACGGGCTTCGACTCTCTGACCCCATCGTGTGCTTACTGACCTGCGCAGGGCATTTCTGACTCTGGCAGCGATCTGACACGCCTGTAAAGCCCGCGCTGTGTGAATTAATAATCCAGCTGCTGTTTCACAGGGTGTGTGTCTCTACAACTAAACCTCTCTTATTGGAAAAATAATCAATGATATGATATGCTGGTGTGAGGAAGCAGATTTACTGTTACCTGATTAACCTTAATTATTTTCCTAAAACAAGATTCATGAATTTGCCATTGATTAAATTTTATAACATATTACTGGGAAACATGGTAGCTTACGTACAGTATTAGCACTGGCACTGTGCATCTTCAGGATTGGAGGTTTGAATCTCACCTCTGCTCTTCCATTTGCTTTCTGTGCTTGGTGGGTTTTCTCTGGGTGCTTTGGTTTCCTCCAAAAGACATACAATGCACTGTAGGTTGATTGGTATTTCCAAATTGTCTGTCGTGTGCGAGTATGTTTGTGACCTGAAATGCTTTGGCATCCCTTAAAGGGGGTTCCCCACCTTGTGTCATAAGTCTGAGCAGTATAGACAATGATTGAATCCATCATCCATCCATCTAGGAAGCTCTGTAGTCCAACTCAGAACCGTGCAGGCCAATGAAGAACAATGTATTTATCCATATTTTTACAACCGTGGTAGGACCTCCAGTCAACATTCAGAAATTAGAGGGAACACCAATTAGCCTTATCTGCATGTCTTTGGACTGTGGGAGAAAATCCACTAAGCACATTAAGAAGATGCAAACTCTGGAGGTGAAAGGCGACAGTAGTAACCACTAAGCCATCGTGCCGCCTCAGTGGATCAATGGATGGAATATATAACTGGACAACATTTTACTTTTTATCTGTTATACTGTAGTTATAATAGTTATTATTATAGAAAAAAAAAAAAGTATTAAAGTATTTGGCAGCATTAAACAGTCGTTCTTTCACTCGCATTTCTTTATTTTTTCTTTCTCTCTCTTAAACTCAGTTTTAAATTCTCCATGGTATGTTTAGGCACTTTAATGAAATAATTTCCAATTACTTATTTACACCATGTCATCTGGGATGCAACCAAAAGCACTGATCATTCAGCTTCTATACAGTTCAGTGCTGTAAAAAAGGGTTTCCTGATTTATTTATTTTTATTTTTTATCACATTTACATGTTTCAGATCATCAAACTTAATTTAATATTCCACAAAAGATAACATGAATAAATACAAAAATGCAGTTTTTTAAATGATAATTTTTTTTATCTACTAAGGGGAAAAAAGATGCCCAACCTGCCTGGCTTTATGTGAAAAAAGTAATTGCCCCCTAAACCTTATAACTATTTGTGCCACCCTTGGCGGCAACGTCTGTAATTAAGTCTTTGTGATAACTGTCAATGAGTCCCTCACATTACTGTGGAGGAATTTTGTCGTGCTCTTCTTTGCAGAATTGTGACAATTCAGCCATATTGTAGGGTTTCTGAGGAAGGATGGCCTGTTTAAGGATCTCAATTGGATTTAAGTCTGGACTTTGACTTGGCACAGCAATCTGAATCTGATCTGAATCATTTAATAATAATAATAATAATAATAAATCAGGAAGGGGCAAATACTTTTTCAAGGCAATGTGTATATACTTTATGTATATACGTTCTTTTATATGTTCTTTTATTGAGATAGCAAAAGATTAGCAACCAAATGTCATAGTGAATTTGAAAAAATTGTAAACTAAACATTGTACCATGGGCACACGGCCTATGCCAAGGACTGGCTCTGCACTGGCATAATTTAGAGAACAGGGAAGCCTTACACACACACACACACACACACACACACACACACACACACACACACACACACATTCCTATATACACACCTATATAGACACCTATATACACACACATATTGTAGCACATGTGACATTGCAAGTCAATGCTCATGCTGTAGATGGATGGTCGTGCCGGTTGTAATTCCCAACCGGCCTGCAGTGTGGCTAGTGAGGCGTACAGTAGGTACTGTAATGTTAACTCCCTGGCCGCATTCCAGACATCTGCACTCTAACTTCCATTCAGGCGCGCACGAGAGAGAGAGAGAGAGAGAGAGAGAAATGAAAGAGAGAGAAATGAAAGAGAGCTGTGTGCAAGGTTTTAATCATATCTTTAGCCCATAATGATTCTGACATGTTTTGTTATAGTTGTGATACTAAGAGCCTCAGGGCAGAGACCGCTTACTCCCCTCGTTCTCCTTCTCCCTCCCTCTATCATCCCCCCCCCACCACCCCTCTCTCTCTCTCTTTCTCTCTCTCTCTGTATTGACTGTCTGCATCCAGCCAAAACGGCGGCTTGTGCAACGAGTGGGAAAGCAGCCCAGATTTAACAGTTGCGGCCCAGTGAAACCCAAACCACTTCATTTCAGGACCTGACGGCTCCCATCTGCCTCCTTCTCGTCCCGGAGTCGGCGTCTGCTGCCGCAGATTGTTTTACGAAACACGCCGGCTAACAGGATTCAAAAAGTCCCTCGGTATCACTGCTCGATCCTGGGGGGCGTTCACCGCTCGTCAGGAAGCTGATAACGTTAAACATAAGCACGCGGGAGCTGAGGACGGTCCGCACAGAACGATACAAACTGCTGTGATAAACCAGTCAAAACTGCTTCCCAATCAGAGAATCATTTAAAAGTTAGTTTGAATAACTAATTACTTTTAACTTTTTTTTCTTTTTTTTACATTTGCATATGTAAACATTACATAAAACTTCTTAAATCTCTATAGAGAGATGTACTGTATATGCATGGTGTCAATTCAGATAGTTAAAAGTATATAGCATTTCTACAGATAAGTAAAAAGACACGTACAGTAGGCCTGATATATAAGGGATAAAACCCTCAGTGTCATGCTGTTAAAGGGAAATAATCAATAACAAAGTGATAAGAGGCGGCAGGATGGCTTAGCCTAGTGGTTAGCACTGTGGCACCTTCAGGGTCTGTGGTCTCGGGGTCTGTGTGCATGTGGTTTGTATGTTCTCCCTGTGCTTGGTGGGTTTCCTCCGGGTACTCCAGTTTCCTCCGACAGATCAAAGACATGCAGATTAGGCTAACTGATGTTCCCAAATTGCCTGTCATGTGCATGTGTCTCCAATGTTTCCCGGGATAGGCTTCAGGCTTCCTGCAACCCTCTATAGGACAAGCAGTTTACAAGATGAACGAATGAAAAAATGATAGAATGAGAAGTGGAGAAACAACAGTACATTCTCACGTGTTGTATTCCTCTTATACCGCAGCAGTCTAATGAGTTCCTGTTATCATTTATATAATAGCAGGTAAGCTGTTGTTTGCTTTTGAACCTTTCGTTTTACTGTCTGTTGAAGTTATTAAGGCAAAATATACACACTGTGTTACTAAGAAACCACAACTTTCCTGGAGACTTTCCCGTGTCTGAAAAAACGTACTGTTACGTTTTCTCGTCAATCGGAGGATTGTTACACTGGAGACTCCTTCCAGTGAAAGTTACCATCGTCTTACAGAAACAGACAACCATAAAATATTATGTGTGAGCTATCGCATGGTAAAAGGTAATTATTAGATAAATACTTTAATGCCGAAAATCGAGACGAAACTGACGCTGAGATCGTGTGATTCGAAAAAAAAAAAAAAAAAAGGCCCCTTGGTACTGTATGTTTCTTCATTTCTGGACGACTTTCAACCCTCGTCTGAAAGCTGATAGGAAAAACAAGTATGATTTATCAGCCGGGTGAGATGAACTCGATCCTTTTCGTGTCCTGTGAGCAGCAAACAGGAGCGGTGCTTATCTCCTGGCCTGGGAGAAGGCATTGAGATTTAGGGCAGTGCAGGTCAGAGATCCCCTGCAGAGTCCCGGGCCTACATGCTCGATAAGCTCGATGGCTCCAGCTAAGATACGCTCCCCAACAACAATGGCTCATTAATCACCGGCCGCGTCCGAGAGAGGCACGAGGACGGTTACTGTACACCGGCGGCTCCGGGAGGGAGCTCCTGCTTTCAGGACATTTTCCCAGAGACGTTATTAATTAGCTGCCTCAGCCAGCCGGGCCCTGAGGATCGGCGCTTCGGGTGCCGTTGGACCTCGCTGCTGGACAAATGCGCTCTTCACGTCTAGTCATGTCACGCCAGAGAATAAATCACACCTTGGTTGGGAAGCCATAAAAAAAAAAAAAAGTGGTTTGGAGTCTAGAAACTGCAACTTCATCTCAGTCAATAGAAACCTTTGTCTGGCTAACACCGCTTAACCGAACCTATTGTGTGATATTCAAGTTTTAGATTGTTTTGTGTCTGCCATGTACTTTATCTAATACTTTAAATCTAACTGTTCAATTCTTTAATCAGAAAGTATTTTTCTAAAAATGTCATGCCTCTGCCAGGGTGTACCCCACCTTGTGTTCTAAGTGTTCTGGGATTGGATCCAGACCCCCCGCGACCGTGTATACAGGATCAAGCGGTAAAAGATATACAGGGTCAAAACAGTATATGATAAGTGAGTGAGTGGGTGAGTGAGTGAATGAGTGAGTGAGTTAGTGAATGAATGAGTGAGTAAGTGAGTGAGAGAAATAAGTGAGTGAGTGAATGAGTGAGTGAGTGAGTGAGTGAATGAGTGAGTGAGTGAGTGAGTGAATGAGTGAGTGAGTGAATGAGTGAGTAAGTGAGTAAGAGAAATAAGTGAGTGAGTGAATGAGTGAGTGAGTGAGTGAATGAATGAGTGAGTCAATGAATGAGTGAATGAATGAGTGAGTGAGTAAGTGAGTGAATGAGTGAGTGAGTAAGTGAGAGAAATGAGTGAGTGAGTGAGTGAGTGAGTGAGTGAGTGAATGAGTGAGTGAGTGAGTGAATGAGTGAGTGAGTGAATGAGTGAGTGAGTGAGTGAGTGAGTGAGTGAGTGAGTGAGTGCCATGGTTCTGACACTCATTCCAATTACATCATAAATTATATGTTGGATGTGTAAGGCTAATGATAAATAAGTGATATCATGAAGCTCACAATAACGAGACATTTATTTTTACTTTTATGAAAGGAGTCTCTAGCGTCAGTTCTTGGGAAAACCATAACTTTATACTTAGCTTTATTTGTTTACTCTATAACAGGACACTTTTTCTGCTAGTAGCTTGTCGCGTTACTGAAAAACACCAAAATACAACACCCTCAAAGTTACAGCTTTAACTCTGACTCTTATTAAGTGTTGACACTGGAGACTCCTTCCATCAAAGGTAAATTCATAATTAAACTATACAAGATTTTTCTTGTTTATAACATGTCAGAGCAAGTGCATTAATATACCGAAAGTAGAGTATATTCTAAAAAAATCAGAATATAGCATCAGCATCACGGTGGTATAAGACAACCATAAATCATTTTTCGACTGTGAAATTTTGAATAAATCATCCTCAGGAACCCAACGACCTAGTCGCTTTTAATTTTTTTTCGGTCATGGTGTCCACCAGCGGCCCCATAAACATCGACGATAAGTTGAATAACATCACACTTTCTACAGTGGGTCATGTGCAAAGGCAAACGCTTAGCGCAGAGATCCTCGGCCCCATTATGGGATTTCCATCCAGTGCAGTCAGCGCCAGAGTGGTTGATGATAGCTTTCATCCCATCGCCATTTCAATTTGAATTGCAGAAGAACTCTATGGAAAGTGTTCCCTAAAATACACTCCAAGATGTCTGTGCCTCAGATCATCTATTCATCCCCTGCAAACAGATTTTCAATAGCTTTAGCAGGAGAGGCTCGGTTTTCCTTACAGCTGGAATCTGTGGGAACGGCCGAGAGATCGGAGGTGCTATTGTTACACAGATGGCCTTTTATAACCCTGCCTTATCATTTCTGGCTCTGTAACGTTAGCAGCGTTTCTATCTATCTTTCTTTTTTTTTCAACAGGACTTAAGATTACACTAAAGCTGTTCTCTTTTTCTTTTTTCCCACCTCTAAGGTCAAGCAAGGGATGGGGGGGGGGGGGGGTGTCTAGTGCTACACAACTCCACTAATGCAGTACCACAGGATCATATAAACAGAGTAAACAGGTCTTTGGACAACATTTTATAAACCTTTATACCCAAAAGAAGCACCGTGATAATGTCGCGACGTTCCTCTGGTTCTCTTCAGGCCTTATGGGTCGACTCCTGCACTGCCGCAGTGTCTGCTAAGGAACAGTTTTATTACAGGCTAATTAATATTGCATGAAGCAGAATTATTTCTCTAACCAGCAAAGCTACAATGACCTAATGCAGTGTACAAGTTACACACCACGCCTGGGTTCGGTTGTTCACTGTTTCTCTGCAATGTGTGCTAGAGAACCTTGTTAAACCTCCAAGAAGTTTCCAGTAAACATTATAAGGTAACAATAGAATAACAATATACATGTTTCTATAATTATTATTAACAATATCAATTAGTCAATTTTGAGAAATTAAATAAATATCAACATAAAAAAATTAAATAGTAACAATAATTTAAAAAATCTCAATTTGGTGCCATCTAAAGATTAAAATTTTCCCGTTATTTTTGTTATGAGTAAATTAATGAATTGATCAGTTATTATTTCTTTGAAACTATTGAACAAAAATAAACTTTATGATTGTTTTTTGTATTGTTTCTTTTAAATAAAATATATCAACATCCGAGTCACTTTAAATGAAATTTAGCTTTATTTTTTTAGTTATTTGCTACAAAACTGTAATATTCAAAAATTAACTTTTGCATTCTTTTGGCATTCTTCTTGCATTTTATACATTGCATAACATATGAAATATTCCAATCGAAATATATATATATATATATATATATACTGTATATATCTTGAACTTGACTAATAATATTTAGTATAAAATGTTAATATTCTTAGAAAAGATTCTTTTATTTATAAATATTTAAAAAAAGATATCGATAATATTTAGTAGACATGTTTAATATCATAATGAAAATATACCTTTGTCTTAAATAATAAACTAATTTGTTAACTTATTGTTAAAGATTTGTATAAAACATTGACATCATGAACAAAAAGTTAAAAGTTAAGCCTTTATTTGTCACATATACATTACAGCACAGTGAAATTCCTTCTTCGCATATCCCAGCGTAACTGGG
>JAQMYL010000037.1:30270796-30288449 GCA_030014365.1 Clarias pachynema
GCCTTGCTCAAGGGCCCAACAGTGGCAGCCTGGTGGAGCTGGGGATCGAACCGCCGATCTTCCGGTCGGTAACTCAGCGCCTTAGCCCTCTGAGCTACCACTGCTTTGCATTATTGGTCAGTATTAATCAAAAACAAACAAACAAACAAACTGTTTTAAGCAAAAACAAATGTTCCATTTGATTATAAAAAAAGTAAAAAAAAAAGACCAATATTGTTCACTTTTAATATAAAATGTCAGCTGAAAATAAAGTTTATACGTTGAAGTTGGTCTATACCACGAGTCTGCCGTGTATCGCATTAACACATGTGTACGCATTCTTTACTGCTGAGATTAATCGGGCCTCATATACACATGTTCCTGAGAATAGCTCTTAAAACTTTTCGCGTGCAGCATCTGACATGGATTTGAAACAGCAGTGTGATAATCTGCACATTAACGTAAACGTTCCTGAAAGAAATCTCGATAATTACAACCAGACTCTTTCCAGAGTTTCAGCATTGAGGGTCCTTGTGTGATTTACATCACAACACAAAACATAACTAGAGTGAGACTTTAGGAAAAAAGTCCAAGACACTTTTTTCAACATGGAGGTCAACAGCGTGCAGATTAAATGACAGCGGACATGCGAGGCCTTTAGTTCCTTTAGCAGATCCAGATGTTGCACCATGACTAAAAAGCGAGTGGAGATTTGCTCCGAGCCATGCGTTTAGGGAGCGGGAACGAGTGGACGTGCATTAACTCTGCACAGTAATGGTTATGATCTGGAGTTCTGCATTCGCTTATTCCACATTATACATACAGACTGCTCCAAAAATATTGGAACATCAAGACTGATTCTTTTATTTATGCTTCTCATTAAATAAATTTGGGGTTAAGATCAAAGGCTGAATTATAGATGATTGAATTTTCTAATAAATGTGTAAATAACACTTAATATTTGGATGTTTTGGAGACCCACCACCTGAAATCAGCGCCGCTTCTTTCAGTTGCGGTTAGTTTTTTGGGGGGCGGGGTTCTCCCAACAGTCTCCCCATCAGGAGGTGAAATGCTGCTCAGTAGGGTTACATGGTGGTGATTGTCTTGGCCAGGAGTACTTTGTTACTGTATGTTACCAGTATGTTTGGGCTTATCGTTTGTTGTAGGATTAAGTTCCTTCCAATTCGATTGGATCCATTTCTTTACAAAATGGCACAAAGAATTCTTTCTGTAGAAGGTCTTCTTTAAGGGTTTATTGGACAATTAAGGGTTCATATCTTTGAAAAAAAAAAATATATATATATGTTGTACTGTATGTTTTGACATAAAGGTTTAAAGGTTTCTGAAAAAAAGGCAGCTGGAGAAGCTTGAAGAATTCCAGGTAGCACATAGCTACCCCATTAATGCATATATTCTGTATAAAAGATAAGGTTTTTCAAAGTTTCTTTTAGTTTTCTTATGTTATTTAAGCATGTACATGGTAGGTTCTATAACACTCCTATATAAGGAATCTTATAAACACAAATTCCCAGAGACACCACTAAACTGTCCTAGGTAGTAAGAAGAACAGTGCACCACACTTACCCACTTACAACAATCACTATTAGAAAGAAAAAGGCTCTTGAAGGCTCTTTAAACATTCATTCAATAATTAGAGATTATAGCGTCCATAACAATTCAAAGTAGGTTCTAGATGGAACCTTCAGGGCTTCCCAAAAGAAATAACTGAAGAAGGCTTAATGGTTGTAAGTTTTCTTCTTCTTCTTCTTCTTCAATTCAGCCAGCCTTCCATTAATCCATTCATCTATACATTGTCTATACCGTTTATCCTGTAAAGGGTCATGGGGGCCTGGAGGGCTCAAGGTGAGGCACAAGAGTAGTCACACACACAGACTAAAGCTGAGATTTGAACCTCCAACCATGGAGGTCTGAGGAAAACTGTGCTAATCAAAAAACTGCCATGCCATCTCTTACCATCTCTTCTTCTCCTTATTATTATTATTATTATTAGTAGTAGTAGTAGTAGTAGTAGTAGTAGTAGTAGTAAGAGGGCTTCTTGAGATGGACAGCTGAACTGAAGAACTCAAAATGTTTCAAAAACGTACACCAAATTTCTTTTGGTGCTCATGACAAAGAAGAAGAAAAAATAGTGATCAAAACAAAATACTGTACTGTAAAGCACCACATATCCCCAGTGTAGCACCAAGATGTGAATTTTAATGTCTTGTTCAGTGATATTTTATCAACGTGGCAGTTTGTTCTGTTTGTTCAAGTCGCTTTGCTCAGACTGTGGTGCTTTCCTGGGGTAAACCATCGTAAATTCGATTTTGAAACATCATGCCTAGGCGTTCCTTCTCTGCAGTGTGTGCAGACAAGCATGAAATAGGCATGGTTAAGATATTTCATGTTCCACTAAAACTACATCAAACATGACAGCTCTTTGTTCCCGTGCTAAGCAGCCTTCAAGATTCAGAATCCCCGATGCTGATAGAACACAACTGACTGGATGTTCATGACGGGTCCAGATTCTGCAAGTGAGACGCTCGGCACTGAATGCAGCTTTGTGCCAAGGAAATGCTGTCATGTTTGTATTTCATCTCCTGAATCCTCTCTGTGCTTCCTGTTTGGTTTTCCAGATGCTCTCTCTTTATCCCGCTGCTTATTCAGGACAATTACACTGCAGAGAAATGACTTTTTAGTATGTACAGTACTGTGGAAGAGGAAACAAAGCATCAGCATATACAGTACTAAACAGAGGTTTTTTTTTTTAACAATACTTTGTAGTTTTTGTGAAAACATAAAACACCCTGTTTCGTTTAAAATAACGTCAGAAAGAAAAATCTTCCTGGGAATTTACCATACAGTACATATAATAAATAAATAAATAAATAAATAAATAAATAAAATCTTTATAGCACAATGCCTGCGATTTAATTGGTCAGAAGGTGTTAATTATTTTTTTTTATATATATAAAAGTAGCTCAGGCACTTTTGCATGATAAGTTCATTTAAAGGTTCCCCCAGAGGGACAGATAAAGGACCTTTAAGGGATCTTTATTATAGAATATGGTTTCTGGAAGAGACCCAGTTGTACACCCATTGCAGTACTTATATAAAAAAGGTCGTTTGAGTTCTTTAAAGGTTGGTCAGATAGCTGATGAATTGGAACCATAGAAAAAAACCTTTGTTGCAGGGAATCTTTAAAGGTTTCCATAAAGAGACGGAACTTCAAGAGTTGGATTAAATATGCTTAAATGTTTGACTCCCTTTAAAGGACACATTTATTTAACATTTATGGACGTGGCACTGCTTAGTAGCCGTTAGACAGAGGAGCATATCAAGCTGTGTGTGTTTGTTTTATTAAATAGAGGATGTAGAGAAAATAGAGCTTGACAAGAGAACGATTGTTTATCGCTGCTATAACATACAGTAAGTGAGATTGTGTTTCTACTGGATACATGTTTTGTTAAAATATGAAAGATCCCGTATCTCAGCATTAACATGATAGTGGTAGTCCTGACTCCATAACTAGGCACAAAACCAATTCTACACAAAAATTAAACAACTATTTAAAACTCACAGCTTTGAATTTCCATTTTCAGTTGTATAACTTGCTTACAACTGTACAACCCTAGTAGTTTCCCTTAATATAGACTCAAGTGTTATTAAAATGTGTCCTTCTAGCACTTTTCCTACAGAAAGCTCCTTTTTTCCCTCATTTTAGATTGTGATAATTTGCTCCTAAATGTTATACGGCACCCACAGGGATTTAAAATGTCACTAAATTAATGTTTAATAACATCAGCTAGTCAGATTTAGCTTCCATAATCACAGAAAGAATCCACAAAGGACCTTGGATTAAGGTTTTTAAATTAAAGACACATCTTCTGTACATTAGTCCTGGGCTACTTAGTGAGTGTCCTCAATCCTGGTCCTTTCAAACAGCTCTCTCTTCTCTGTCCCAGGCAAAGAGCTGGCTGTTACCCGCAAATGTTATTGTTTTTAAATTCCATCATTAGGCTAAATCTTCTTTTCGCTAAGAGACAAAGCTCTGAGATCCCTCGCTAACACCCGGTCTGACACACACACACACACACATATGCGCATTCATCTGTACTTGCTCCCACTTGTATTAACACTCGCTCTCTCTTTCCGTCTTTGTTTTGTGAAAAGTCACTTAATTCGCATTGAGTCCTTTATCCTTGAGGAGGATTTGTCAGCGGCTCTGACACACCGGACAGCTTGAGTAAACACATTATTAGTAGAAATGTAAACAGTCACTCAGAGGAATGAGGCGACCGTAAGCAGCTTGCTGGTGACAGGCGACGTTAATAGAGAATTGATGCCCGGGCCGGCGCTCAGGCTAGAGCCATCAAGGAGCAGATAAACCGAGCGTGACGTTGAAGAACGCATGCTGAGGCAGAGAGTTAGCCACGGGCCCGCTCCTGTACTTTTACTGCGTAGGGAAAAAAAAAATCATCATTAAGCAAAGTGCAAAATCAACTGTATAAAAGGCAAACGGGAAACAGGCCAATAAAATTTTTTCACTGATTTAGCCATGAATTTTATGCAAGCTTTACTGTGGAGGCTGCAGCACATTATGCTAATCCATACATTTCAGAAACTGACCACTAGTGGTCCTCGCTACGGATTAAAATGATCATGATATTTGATCACAACACATAAATAACACAGAACCCAAACCTGAACTTTTTTTCTTTTTCCTTCATAGCAGAAGAACACTGCACATAACTTTACTACGTGGTGGTATCAAAAAGTTTCGAGACTAGTTTTGCAGCACATCAGCAGATGATAACACTTTCATGAGTCAGTGTGCCAAAAGACATCGCCCTGTGTACATGGGGAGCCGTGTAACTGGTGATATTCTGACCACGTGCATTACCATGTCTGCTATTTCATCATGGACAGCAAGTTAGAGCAAAGAGTGAACGTGTAATTCCATGTGAAACTGGGCAAATTTGCCAAAGAGACATTTGACATGATTCGGCAAGTTTACGGTGATGCTGCAACGAGTCGTTCAAGGTGCCTCAAGAGCGGAAGAACCTCACTGGAAGATGACGGGAGATCTGGAAGACCTTCAATGAGCTCAACCCCTGAAAATGTCGGCAACATATGCATGATGAACATCAAAGAACAATCCACAACATTGTTGTCGGCATGTCATACAGAACAGTCCAGGTGATCAACACGTTTGATTTGAATTTTCACCGTGTTCCTGCCAAGTTCATCCCCAGGCTGCTGACCCAGGAGCAGAAGGAACATCATGTCGAATTCTGCCAAGAACTCCGTCAACGTGCCGGGGATAACAAGGATCAAGGATCATTACCGGTGACGAATCTTGGGTGTACGGGTACGACCCTGAGACGAAGCAACAGTCTTCACAGTGGAAGAGCTCATCATCTCCACGACGGAAAAAGGTGAGGCAGGTCCGCAGCTCGACCGAGTGCATGCTCGTCATCTTTTTCATCATGTTCAGCATTGTGATTCACAAATTCATCCCCAGGGGCAAGAACATCAACCTACTGTGAGGTTTTAAGGCGTCTGAGAGAAGGCGCACTGCAAAACGATCGTATCTGTGAATCTAATCTAATAAGGAATAGTCCTCTTAACAACCGCTCGTTAACAGGGACTTGTATGACAAACCTGCCACATAAAGTAAATCAAAAAATTCATCGTCTATACCTCTTTATCCTGTATTCAGGGTCACGGGGGGCCTGGAGCCTATCCCAGGAGACAAAGGGCACAAGGTGGGTTACACCCTGGACAGGGTGCCAACCCATCGCAGGCCACACACATACTCACACACTACAGGCAATTTAGTCTAATCCGCATGTTTTTGGACTGTGGGAGGAAACCGGAGCACCCGGAGGAAACCCACAAAGCACAGGGAGAACATGTAAACTCCATGCATGCAGAGACGGGAATCGACCCTGGCCGGGAATCGAACCCGGACCCTGGCGACAGCGCTAACCACTAACCCCTCCGTGCCGCCTCCTTAAAAAATCTACTAATGAATAAAATAAATAAAAAATTATATGGGAAAAGTTTTCCATAAGGAGACTTTTAGTTTAATTAGCATTTATGGAAGGAGTCTCTAGTGTTAGAACTTTGACAGTATACAACAAAAAGAATGGTTAAATTAAAGCCACATTTATTCCATAAATCAAGCTGCATTTTTTTTGTTTGTTTTGAAATAAGACATTTCTAAAATTGTAATTGATTCACGCCCCTTTTTTAGTGTGTGCGATGCTGCCCCCTAGTGGATGCTATTTTGCGCATGATCTAAAATTCTCATAACAAGAAGTACAAATCATCGCCGAGGCGTATTTACAGACACCTATATGTTGAAGCAGTGGGTCAGACACCCCCGGGCATGGCAGTAAAGCAGAGTTTAAGAGGCTCAGCGGTATACCCCTTTAATACCACTAATTCTTATTGTCATTTAAGAAGATGAGCGGGGCAGTGGGTGGACAGGGATGAGCTTTTTTACTGCAGTGTTCTCAGATTTACAAGCACATCTCTCTCCATCCCAGCGCTCCAGCATCAGCAGTCGGACTGGACTGAACAGAGGCAGAGCGTTCATGGTCTCCCAGAAGGGTGTGGTTGTAGATCTACAGGACGAACGCAGGACTGGGGTGACAGGTTTTCCCACTGATATTACTTTTACAAATCTGTCTATGAAATAAAAGGCATTTTAATTTTCACAGGTTTCTTTTACAGCACTCCGTGTGCACGTTTCTGATAAATCACTTGAAACATTCGAAAGCTACAGCACATTTCCCTGCAACATGAATAACCTGAAATCTAACCATTCAAATATTTCAAAGATTGTATTACTTTAACATTCCTGAGTGAAACCGTTTACCATCACACGCTCGAAACGTCCTTTTCCAGAAGTCGTCTGTTGTAGATTATAAATATAAATGTACATTTTACATGAATTACATGAACACCCCTATGAAATATCTGGTGTATTCCACAAGGCACATGAGGAAGAAAAGCAGGTTCTAGGTCTCAACCTCCTTTAATTTCAACAGTATTGTGATGTGATGGTGCTGTTCACTTTTTATCGTCTGTACAGGACCTGGAGCCTATCCCTCCCAGGAGACTTAGGGTACAAGGCAGGCTACACACCAATCCATCACAGGACACACACACACACTATGTACAATTTCTGGACTGTGGGAGAAAACCAGAACACCTGGAGGAAACCCACCAAGCACAGGGAGAACACGCAAACTCCATGTACACAGACCCAAGGTGGGAATCAAACCCTCAACCCTGGAGAAGCGAGGCCACAGTGCTACCACTACACCACCACTTACTGTATATAAAATTAAATATCAGTTTGCAAAATACATTTAAGCAAATTATCAGAATTTTTAGTATTCTCCTGCTATTAGCATGAATGCTAGTTAAGGGAACTTTAAGTATTTGCTTAAATGCATTTATTTCTGAAGTGTATTTCATAAATAAATTATTTAATTTAAATAAGCAATAAGTAAAAAGTGTTTGTGCATTAAATCATTTAAGGATTTTTAATTAGATCAATTAGATTATATTAGATTGTTTAAAGATGGATCTTTCCAATTTTTTTTCTTTTTTTCAATAAAAAAATGTATAAAATTTTTCAAACAAAATTTTCCATTTTTGTTTTTATTTTTTTTTAAATACATTTTTTCATTTTTTTTCTTTTTTCCATTTTTTTTGTTTTTTTCCCTTTTCAATATTTTTTCAATTTTTTTTCTTATTTCAATTTTCTTCCCTTTTTTTTCTTACATTTTTTTCATGATTTTTTTAAACAACAAGAGCTAAATGACATAATAATCATGAAATCACCAGTTAGTAATGATCAGTGGTATAATGCGGAATGTATGCATACTTGTTTTTCAGTCATCAATGTGTACTGTATACCCACTTCTCCTTCCATGCAAGTCTTATGCATTAATATTTTTCAAAAATCCCATTTTGTTATTTTAATATTGTTTATAGGCATTGATTTGGTTTACTATGCACAGAATAGTAATATGATTATTGTGACAAGCGTCAAAATATGTCCTCTTATGGAAAACTGAAATAAACGAAAGAACAGGGAAGTTGAAGCGAACTATCCAAACCAACAAACTTCCAAAAAAAAAACAAAAAAAAAACTTCCAGAACAGTATATTCACTTCTCGAGGCACCACAACGTGACTGATGCTGACAAACAGAACAGAATAAAAAAAAAACCTTTTCCGTTCAACTGTTTCATCTCCAATGGACAACCAAAGTCCCTAAAACTGAGAAAGAAAATGATTGAAATGAAATAAGGAACACTTTTTGAAATTGTAGAATTAACATGTCTATCTTTATTCCTCTGGCATTTGATTTGTAACTTTATTTACAACTCGTGTGTAGATCACCGTTTAGAATCCTGAACCACTACGGCAGTGAGACTACATTTCTGTTGCGATAGAAGCTGCAGCAGTAAAGTCATTACCATAAAACTTTGCATAATAGTGACTGAAGCCATAAACTCTCTCTTTCACATACATCATTCATGCGCTGCAAAGACAGAAAGGTTCGGGAGCTCAGAGCTCTGGAAATGTAATCACCGAAACTGGCAGGCCTCCATGTCACCGCGGCTTGATATAGCGGTGAAACATTTTACTTGTGAAATTAATTTCTTAGGCGAAGAACAATGCAGAGCGGATTGAACATTAATAGAAGTGTTTTAAATTGAATCAATGCATGGGGTAATATTTCATATCTTCAGACGCTTTCTTTTGCTTTAGAAGAGAAGGATAAGGATTGAATCCAATTAGCCCTTCTATGTTTTCAAAAGGCTGCAGCGGGGAATAGGCTCTTAATTGGCCGGAAGGCAATTAGCAGAATTAATCCTGATAGAATTCTGAGAATACAGCCAGATTTAAAGAATATTCCCCTGATGGATTTATTAAAGTGCTTTTTCCTGTGGTAATAAATATAGCGCTTTTATTATTTTCTTATTTAATTGAGTTCTTGTTTGTTGTATGCGATTAACACGATTTTTTTTAACAAGTCCCTGATCTAATGCATTCACTGACCCCTATCGTAATGGGATTAAAAAAAAAAGAAAGAAAAGAAAGAAAAGGAAAAAGAGCTGAGGCAAAGATGCGATAAGATGCATGAGAAAAGAAAGATCTAACATGGAATAAAAAAAAAAAAGCGGGAAAGGTAGACAGAAAGAGGAGAGAGTGCGTAGGTGAAAACAGATCGAGGTTTGTATGGAGGAGGAGGACGAAGAAAAGGAGGAGGTGGTGGTGGAGGAGAAGAAGGACGAGGTATAGCCATAAAGGCTGTAGTCATAGTGGCGTCCCCATTTGAGTGAAAATCCAGATCGTCTCCTGGGGTGCAGGGTTGCTCTCGCTCCTCCGCGCTCACTCCTGAGTGCAGTTTTTTGCGCCTGTCTCGATCTATGGCTAAATGCCCTGCATATGGAAAATGGATGGTAATAATCATGGACGAGCAATGGGAGACTGAGTTTGGTGGGAGTGATAACAAGAGGGCAATAAAGATGAACCAAAAAAAAAATCAAAGTAAATAAAACGCGGAAAAAGCGTGCATTTCTAAGCAGCTAACAGTGACAGATGATGGTGTGCTTGTTTTGGCTTCTTTATTAGGATAAAGGAACGTACACTGAAGGACAGGAGTCCATAGAGAGCTAGCCGCTAACATCCTGTATGAGATACAGGCAATGTCAGCGCTGTATACGGATTAGGCCATGTCCTTCGCTCTCTAGGGGAATTAGAGGAGAGTTGACACCGGCCTGCTGCCAAGTGTATTAGTGTAACGTACAGGTGCCAGGTGTGTCCTCCTTTCAGCTATTAACCCCTCTGCAGCCTCAGTTTGGGGTTATTCTTTCTCTCTGGGGCAAGGGGATGAACTCTGTCTCTATCAAGGTGGTCAGAGTTGGCCAATACTGCAAAAAAAATGAGGACGTTTACCCTCCATTCACACTAAGAGATGATTAGCTGGGTGTAATAAATGAACAGAAATGAAATAATACACTAATAGGTGCATTGATTGTTTGAGTAACGTCAGTGTCAGATGGTTGGATTCGTACTTGCTTTGTTCTCGGGTTCGCAAAGCAAACCAACTTTGTACACACTGCAACCACACCATATGCTTTCCATCCATTTTTTTTCATAGAAATGTTTGACCACACCCACCGCAGGAATAGTGATTGCGCATAAGTGCATATAAATTATATATGATATAATAAGTAGAGTGTCTCAGGAGGCCTGGAGTTTATCCCTGGAGCCTACCCCTGAGTACATGAAGGAAACCCACCAAGCATAGGGTGACCATGCAAACTCTTCACTCTTCACCAGTATTAGGGATTCAGGATAGGCTCTGGGTTCAGCATCGTCCTTATCAGAATCTTTCTGGAACTAGACTGACTAAATGAGTAAGTAGATGAATGAATGAATGAATGAATGAATGGATTTGAATCCAACATTTAAAGTGCAAACATTTGCCCAATACTTTTTGTGTTTCATCCAACTAACCTTCTTTCATCTGCTCCCATCAAGGGGTCACCACAGCAGACCATCCAATCTGCACACCATTTGGCACCAGATGCCCTTTTTACACCAGATGCCCTTCCTGACACAACCCTCACATTTTTCCAGGCTTGGAACCAACCCTGCTTGCAGTGGATGGGTAGGATGGGGTGTGGCAACCCACCACGAATAGGGCTCAAACCTCAGATCTCCAAATCAACAAGACTGCTGTAGAGCCTCATCCACCTGAGCTGACTATATACTTGAGAAATGAAATGCTAAAAAACGTTCATCTATGCTTTCAGTCTTTACACCTTGGCCTGGACCCTATTCCAGGAAACTTAGGGCACAAGGTGGCGCACTCCCTGTCAGGTGTTCGTAGATCACAGGCTCACACCCGATCATACACTATGGGCAATTCCAGTCTACTCTGCATGTTTTTACACTATAGGGGGGAAACTAGATTACCTAGAGGAAACCCACCAACCACTGGGTGAACATGTGACCTCCACACCAGATTGGGCTGTACGTTACACATAGACTAAATAATAAAAAAAAATAGAAAACAACAACAATAGTAATAATAATAAAATAATACTAATTAAAAGTGGATCATTGGAGACGTCTCCATTGTTCATGTAAACAGTCACTGAATGCAGTAACAAGGTTTACTCCTTTAAAATAGGCCTAATATTTTCTTTGGCCATAAGTATTGTTAACACAAATCTATCAGAGGAAGGCGAGTGATCTAAGAGAACCGCGTCGTCCTCTTTTGATGGTCAACATACTTTTTTAAAAATACTTTTTAACTTGAAACGTATACACACGTAGACAAACCACAAAATACGAGCATAACGTCTTTAAAGTCTGCCTTTAAACAAAAGCCAACGACTTTTACGTAGGTGGAAAAAAAAAGCAGATATTTTTGTACTCTGTTGATGCTATCGGAATAATTCAAGATCGAACACCATGCTCTTGTGTTCTTGCGGTTCAGTGGGCGTGCTGCTCGTTCGGTCTCAAGACGTCCTTCATTTGAATACTGAGACCTGATTTTTATCTAGGTCTCCATGGTGTTTCGCCAGTACAGGAAACCTGTGAGATTAGACAGAAGTCTCATAGCTAGGCACGGGTTTAGAGTTTGCTGGGTGTTTGCTGGGTTGCAGTCACAGTGGAAAAAGTGAAAATTCTGCTAGATTTACAAGCATGCAATTTTAGATTAGAATACAATATAAAGCAATGACTTTACTGAATTGTCTCTGAATTAATATTACATTAAAGGATAATTAAAAGTTCCTAAACATTTTCTACAAACATTCTGCAGATGTTTGATGTTGGCACAGAACGTGTAACTGGAAGAAGATGGGGCATTGGCAGAGTCACCACATGATGACGGTCATGATGACTAAACTAACTAGCTATATATAGCCAACTAACCTCATATATTGGTTAGTTGGGTAGGTTGGGTAGTTGGGTATATATATATAGTGCTTCTCAGTGGCTGGATATTATATATGGGGCATAGGGTTAGGGGCCTTGCCCAAGTGCTCAACTGTTTCAACCAGCAATGGTGGAGCACAAACCACCAACCCTCCAATCAGGAACCCAGAGCCTCAACCTCCTGAGCCAACACTGTGCCCTGTTGTTAAAAACATATCAATTTAATATTAGTAATATTAATAATTAATAATCAGTTCCAAGGACTTGGAATGATCAATTTATTATTCAATAAAGCATAATGAGTATGTAAAATATTTATTTATTTATTTATTTATTTATTTGATTGATTGGTTTCCTAAAGAAGATGCGAAAGTTGAAGAGGAGGAGGAGAGGAAGAAAAGCCCTTTTGTCTGTCATTTGAAGACAAACCCTCCAATGTTCCCTTTACAAGTTTTGACATAAACCTTTCACAAATTCTACACAATGGCCTCCCCCCCCCCCCCCAAATGCACTGCTTATGAATGTACAATAAAGGCTCAATGTATACACCCTTCAAATAAAACGATTCCAGAAATCCGAATGCAAGTCACAACGTCTTCATAGCTCATCCTGAGCAGTATTGATGGCCTGCCAGGACCAATAAAGCAACAGTGCATGAGAATGGGGTGGAAGTGGAAGTTTGTCGTTTCACCCTTGGAAAAAAAAAAAAAAAAAAAAACACCAATATGTTGTTCTGGAGCTGAATTTCCTCAGTCTCAGGTAGGAAAAATGATAAAAAAAACAACAACAACATATATATATTTATGTCTTTCCCAACAAGACAGCCGCATGTGTTGGCGCCTGCGATGTGGTCAGTCCTCAGTAAAAGTGATTGACTGCATTGAGAGGAGTTGAGAGGGGGATTTTTCAGCGTTGTGGTCCTGATTGCTTGATTCCACCACCACGCTGCCAACCGAGAGGAAAACGAAGCGAAGTACAGGGCGTCTGGATGCGAACGCGGCACTGGAACGGCACTCAGCAGACCTTGCAAAAACAGTCGTAAAGAAGCTTGGAGAGGAAGTTTTAGTCGGTGCGATTTGAGCCTCAATTCCTGTTGTAAACAATTAATAATTTCCTTGAAGGTTTTATAAGTCAAGGCGCTAATCGTACTCACCAACCCGGAGTCGTAACGTCATCGTATGATTCTTTAGTGCTCCGAGAATGGCTTTCATTTGCTCTTGTGGTTCTTTACCGAAGCCACGCTGTAACCTCAGATTATGGTGTAATTATCAGCCCATGTGTATATCTCCTACACCTTCCAATGATAATGGTGTTGGAGTTTCCACATAACGGGTTTCACAGATGCCAGCGTTTAGGAGGAAATAATCGTTTTAAAGAGTTTCCTGTAACATCTACCCACATCATTTCCTGCTAGGATTAAGTGTGAGGTGAATATATGATATCAATAAAATCCAGTGTTTTTTGCTTCCATTTCTTTTTTCTGAGAGAATTACCAGTGATTGGTCAGTATAAGTTTATTCAAAAGACATTAAGGTCGGAAAATGACAAAATGACAACTCAAGAGAGAATGATCGCCCGCTTAGCTTATTTATTTTGCCTAATCATAAAGTTATTATAGTGATTTGCAAATAATTCCAAGTTTCATTTAGTTAATTATGACATCATGCTTTTTAGGCATTTATTTTTGACCTTGAATGTCCATGCCTTTATTTATGCTCATCACACTAACAATTTTGCTAATGCTACCTGGCTAGTCGTTGCTATTTAACTTTCTTACATAGCCAGGCTTACTAAAAAACTGTCTAATTAAAGAAATAAAACAGTGCATGTTGTGTTGTTATGAAACAATAATCAATGCTTATCCCTAAAATGGTGTATTCCTCAGTATTTACAGCAAAAATTACAGCTTTATTCTATTAAAGAACACCATCATGTTTTTTCTTTTTTGAGTTCCTGTTTTCATTTATGATACAGCAGCTATAACTACTTGTTTCCCTGCCAGTTCCTTTGCTACAGTATATACTGTTTCAGAGAATGTCATGAGGACGGATAAAGCAACATCTCATTACAGAAACGTAATCAACCTCGTCTAACCAATCAGAATGCACTATGAATATACTATGAGTTCATGCACTAGTTGAAAAAAAACAAAAAAAAAAACATGAACTTGTAACTCGCCGACTGCGTGTCCCTGAACAACCTTATCAAACCCACGCTCGCACCCCAGGCCCGGCACGTACGTACACGCTGTGATCAGAACCCGAAGACAGTCTTGCTGACGTCACATCTTAAGTAGGAACCCCACAGAAACCACAGGCTGATTTTCCAGTGGCTATCTCAGTGTGGTTTTGATCTTCTTAGGCAACAGAGTGGGAGGAATCATTAAAGAGCCTTTTAAAAGCTGGTGGTTCGTGGCGTTATGGAAGAATGTTGAGCTCTTACTCTCACCGATACTGTTTCTAATTTGACTCATGTTTCCCTTTCTTCATTCTCTCCGAACTTCTTGAGGTTAGTAATGTCGCCCATTTGCCATGCTCTGATTTAATTTTTAGATCTGGTCTTTAAATTCAGACAAAATGGAGAGCAGAGCATGCAGTTAATGTGTCATGTATGGTTAAGTGGATACAATCTCTTTGTTAAAATTTATGATGTATGATATTTCCATCCTCCGTCCTTCCTTCTCCGAGCATCGTCTGGATGTGGTTGGTGTAAGAGAAGTAACTTCCCATTCTTGTCAAATCGCAAGCTCAAGAAGATGTTGGAGTTTCTGTAATGTCTTGACAACATGCAGGTCATAGACAAGAAAAAAAAGCAAAAAGAAAACAAGTAAAAGCCTGCTTAGACAAATGTGCCTCATTTTTTTTTATTTATTCCCAGCTATAAGTATGTGTGGACAAATCGAGCTGAAATGATCATAAATATGGCTGTCGTGTTGCCAAATGGAGGCCCTTGTGCGCTCGCAGCGTGGATCCTGAGAGACAGAATGCCCGTCCATGTCTCGTCGCACCACCTCCCCGTGGCGGTTGATCAATTTGTCACACGCGATAGCGGAGCATGACGCCCAGCTGTATGTTTTACTTTCACTCCATTTTTTTTTCTCCCGCTTGTGCAAAGTACTACAACTTCCCAAGCCTTCCTACGTATGTAGCCCTGTGTTAAATTCATTTAGTTCTTTTTTTCTCCTCTTTCTTTTTCTTTTTTTTACTTTATAGGTAATCGTGTTTCCTTGTAAATTATAACTCTGGACACGCTTCTCAGTTTGGCTGGTTGCTTTGACATGTTAAACGGAAACACTCGGTCTGCAAATTCACTTTGCTAAAAAGCAGAGCCGGGTCGTGTTTCCTCTCTTTTGGCTACCGATTCTGCTGTTATAGGAAAATAATCAACGACAGAGTTAGTGTTACCACCCGGGACTGGACGTCCTGGAATGTTTTATTCCTCTCATATGGTATCAATATGCAACCAATTATGATTTTTCTGTCTCGCTCTCACTTACTCACTCGCTCATTCTTTATATCGCTTATCCCGTACAGGGTCGTGGGAGGCTTGGAGCCTTTCTCAAGGGGCTCTGGGCACGAGACTACGAGGCTACACCCTAAACAGCAGGAACTTTTACATTACGGCAGACCATCATCTATGAGGATTAAGGGCCTTGCCTAAGTGTTGCCCTGATTGGTTTAAGGTCCTGGAAATCACAGTAACCACAGCAACACTAAATACAACAACTAATTAGCAAACAAGCACAAAACACATAAAAAATTACTTACATGAAGATTCCTTTGAAGGTAACATCTGGCGTACGTCCGTTCGTTCATAAGTAAGTAAGTAAGTTCATAAGTATTAGCCATCACTATAGAAACAGTGCCATTACAGCCTGCTTTAACAATCTTTAACAAAGTTTGACCAAGCAATAGTTAATAGAGTTTTAAGACAGAGAGTAAAGATGATAACATGCTTACAGAGAATCCTGATAGATACTGTAGACGGACTTGTCCGACTCTAACGCAGCACATCTACGCTTGTAGAGGACAATTCAGATATCGTAAGGGCATTGAAATCAGGGTTGAGGGGGGTTCCTTGGGCTAAAGCACGCACCTATTTGGACGGTAGGTTATCAATAGGGACTTGAGTGGGTGCCATGCCCCCTGCAGTAGTTTATCTTGGGCTACTGGATGCCCCTGGTGAGAGGGGTCATGCCCCTCAGCAGGCCAGCACAGCAGCTCTCCATTAGAGAGTGTGCTAACCTTGCAACTACACTGTGACATCCTCATTTTTCATCCAGCCGCACCTTTCTCGAGCCAAGCACAGGTGGGAGGGGGGGTGAGGGGTGAGTGCTAGTGATACAGCTACGAACGTAAAGAGACAGAGGCGGTAAAATATGAACTATAAGCACAGATGGGCTTCGACGAGAGCAGGACGTTTACCTGGGATCAGATGTGAGGTGTAACATGTTACTGTATGTTTACAGTATGTTGCAAATCATTACATTTTACCTGTATGTTGTAGGATGTGATTTATCCATAATGCCATGGGAAATTTGCCATGCCATCAGTTTGTATGCATTATACAATAATGTCTTAAAATTTATTATGATGATTATCATTTTCCAGCATTTACTTCTGATCATCAAATTTCTCAATGACAATTAGACATTGTTTATTTCTGTATGTCAAGATGTTGTTGGTGGTCTTTCGGCTGCTCCCGTCAAGGGGTCGCCACAGTGGACCATCCGCTCCGCAAACACTGATGGCACATGGCACATGTTTTACGCCAGATGCCCTTCCTGACACAATTCTCCCATTTTACCCGGGCTTGGGACTGGCACTGTATCCAGTGGCTGGGGTTCGGGTATGAGGTGGGACTCGAACCCTGGCCTTCCATATGGCAGGTGAGAAACCTACCACTGAGCCACCGATGCCCCTGTATGTCACCAAGGTGCATATTCATTATTTTCAGTAAAATTATTTTATATATATTATATTATATTACTTTTTGGAATAGCTCAAATTTATAAAGTCAACTAAAAACAGTTTACTTGAAAGAATTTCTGCTAAAAACACACAATCAAAACACAACCATAAGCTGTTCAGTTGATTTACATTCCCTTCATCTTTATTTATGGAAAGTAATGATTCTGGAAGGGAGGAAAAGATCAACCTCACTGTGGAAAAAAGAATATTTAATGGCTGGTCCATCTCACATATTCATTCCTCTCATTAAAGAAACATTAAAGTGACTCAATTACTTAAAATTGTATACGTTTGATCTTTGCTAGGTCTGATTCTATGTACATAAGCCTTAGCGTTTATAAACACAATGTTAGGTCGAACATTCAAGTAGATGCTGTCAAGGTCATTTACTGTAGAAAAGCCGTTAGTTTACAGATACTCATCATGAACATGCATGCGAATGAACAAAGAAAAAGCCTTCTCCTCCGAGTGGGGCAGTGGTAAAGTGCTCGCCCTATAATCCGGAGATCGCATGTTCGATTCCCAGGTGATGCTGTAACCTCTCGCAGCCGGAGGTCTAGAGAGAGCTGATTGGCTGAGGGATGAAAGGTACTTAGTTGTTGTTGGTCTTTCGGCTGCTCCCGGCAAGGGGTCGTCACAGCGGAAGATCCAGTCCGCACAACAACTTGGCACAGGTTTTACGCCGGATGTCCTTCCTGACGCAACCCTCCCATTTTATCCGGG
>JAQMYL010000037.1:30312633-30328247 GCA_030014365.1 Clarias pachynema
GTCAAATACCGTGACACCGATATAATTTTGAAAAATACCGTGATATAAATTTTTGGTCATACCGCCCAGCTCTACTTGATGTGTAATTGTTGTCTTTTTTTTCCATCTTGGTGAAGATAAGTGAGTTTAACTGTATTATTTTATTTCTCTATACTAACCGCTATTCTAGACTAGACAGGTTTATGACCTCACTCTGGACATCCAAGTTTTTCCATGTAGAAACAGTGGAACTACAGTTAAAACAAAAAAAACAAAAAAAATCAACCTGGATCTTTTGAGTACAATGCATTGCAGGATTATTTTTTAATAACAGACTTCAACCAGGATTAGAAATTCCTAATTTTCCATTAGTAAGAACATCTCTTTTCATGCCAGCATTGGGATTTCGGATCCCAGCACACTTCTGGTCTGTAATTACCTGCTGCTCCTTCATTGTTACATGATGAGGTGAGTTTCCACCAGTTCCTTCGACACACTTTGGGGTATTATCATAAATATAGCACATTAACACTTGTTCCTCAACGTGTCAGGATATAAATTAAGTCTGCAGGTGTCCCGCCGAGGTTTTACCCCTGATACTAATTAAGGTGTGATAATTAGATTTGTTAAATTCAGTTCTTTCAGCCTGGCTGCCCCCCTTCACAATACAACAAGTATCGCAGACAAGTGCGGGGCTTAAGAGATACGACCTGATGTTACATCACAGACGGTGAGTCGGGCTGATAAAGTCATCTCGCTGCCATGAGGGAATCCCGGGATATGATTATGATTTCCCCACACGGCAGAGCTCATTCATCTGACTCCAGTCGTTGCTGCTGGTTTGGGACTGAGAGACAATATGGTTTGATGTTTGTGTTCTCTGTGTTTGACAGGGAAGATGGAGACTAGCAGGTATCTCCACAATGACCTTGACTGTACAAAGTAGTCAACAAAGTCATGTACATGTTTCAGAAGTCCAGAAACAAAAATGGTGGAAGTTGCTTGAACTGAATTCTGGAAAATGTTGTTTTGACTAAAACGGAGTTTTATTGTGAGTAATGGATTTTTTTTTTCACATCCATCGATCCATCACCTACTGTATACTGCTAATTCTGTGTAGGGTCACATGAGGGGTGGAGACTATACCCCAGGGAGATCAGGGTACAAACCAGGGTACCACATGGATGTGGTGGCAAGCAAACACCCTAACACACTCAAGTACACACTGGGGGCAATTTATAAATGAGAATCAGTCTAAACCACATGTATTTGGACTGTGGGAGGAAACCTGGAGTACCTGGAGGAAACCCATCGCCTACACACTGACCAGAGATGGCTTTCAAACCCTCAACCATGAGGTGCTAACCACTAAGCCACTGTGCTCCCTGTGTTCCCTGAACATCTCCTCCTCCTCATCATCATCATCATCATCAACGGAACACAGAAGAGCACATCCAGACTTTATCAAACATTCTCTACACTGATTATCAAGTACAGAGTGATGGGAGACTGGAGCTTATCTCAATGGGGCCTAGAGCCTATAACATTGGGATAAGCATTATACATTGGGGCAGTAGACAGGGTAAACCTACATGTCTTTGGACTGTGTGAAGCAACCCAACACAGGGAGAGCATGTAAATTCCACACACACAGACCCAAGGCCGCCAAGGACTTATATGACATCAGAGAATTTTCCAAAATTCGACCAAATAAAAAGACAGACTGACGATGATGATGATGATGATGATGATGATGATTAAAAGTAATTTCCACTGTAAGCTTGTAATTCATTACAGTTTTCCAGTTTTACAGTAATGTCATTTTTCCATCAGTGGATAAGGTTATAAATGTAGATATAAATATGGTCTCTTAAATGAGGGAGAAAAACCCCTGGTACATCCTGGTTGTCATATTGGATTTAATATTCCAATGTCACCTTCCTGAACAACAAATATTAACCAACAGGGGGCAGAAAACATGTATACATGTATTTATTCATTTGTACGTGTTTGTATACAACAGAAATGTTTCTCAGAGGTCTTAGGAACGCTTGTATCAACACACAAATCTACAGCGACAAGGGTGAAGATAAACTCTCTGACCTGAAATACTCTCTCTGAGCTGAAAACGTGTTTGAGTCACGAAAACTTGCCATCAGTTTGATGTCATTTTTACTTGTGTCTTATGAATATTTTTCATCATCTGAGCAGACGTGGTAAAGGGTGGTAAATTACCTTACTCAAGTGAAAGTGCAATTACTCATCTAAATACATCTTTTGGTTAAAGTTTTTTTTTTTTTTCCACTGATGTTGAAGTAGTAAAGTAGAAATTAAAAATACAAAGAAGATTTACAGCAGGAAAAAAAAGTTAATACCTGCCTCAATTTCATACTGTATCACTCATTAATTTTAGTGATAAATAAAATTTTGTGACTTGAACCAAACTTGAACAAAAAGCTCAAGTGCAGATAAATAATACGATTCTGAATTCTGCCTCCTTACTAATAGCTGTAGGAAAAAGTTATATTTTTTGACATTTTATGATGGGTATGAGTGGGACTTTGGATTGTGCAGAATAACAGAACATACAGTAGTTATGAGAGTAAAAACTCCCTTTATGTCTCTATATTATCTTCTGCTACACTAATGCACTTATCCCAGTGTTCCACTAGTGCTTGGACACCATCAAGGTAGAAAGTTTTCTCAATATGCCGGAGACATGATTGGACTCATGATTGCTTTACAAATGTCTGAAATACCGGCCTCCCAGGAACTCCTTTAATGTTCGCCCAAACATGTGGAAATAACCTGCAGCGAGGTCAGGACTGTACGGGGGATGTGGCGATAACTCTCATCCGAGTTCTTGTAACGTGCAAGTGGTGCGGTGGACGGCCTGATCATGGCTTGGTCGTACTGCGGAAACGTTCTACCTTGATGGTGTCCAAGCACTACTGAAACACTGGGATAAATGCATTAATGTACTTTAGGAGGGGATCATATAGAGAAATCACTGTGATACACACTGTGGGTTGAAGCAAACCAACCAGCTGAGGCTTGCAGGATCCTGGAGGCCTCAGAACAGTCGTTAATCAGGTCTGAGGTCCGAAAGTGTAGCCAAGAGAGCATCCATTAGCAGCACATGGGCAAAGTCTTCATCTGTTTCAGCACAGTGGGAACGGGAGTGTGGATTCGGGCAAGTTGGGATGTATGGGGTTCTAGCCTCTAAGTAGATTTCTTTATTATAAGCAGACACACTAACTTACCAATCAGAGTGTGTATATATTTTATATTTATATGAACAAGCAGTGCTATAACATTTAGTTTTTAAAGTAATTTTGTATGTTTGAAGATAACTCTGGTCTGGTTATGTACTCCTCTTCATCACACCACCATCATGAGCTACTATCATATGTTACAATTTTATCTTAAATAAATACAATTAAGTATTGTTTTAGAATAATAAATGCAGTAAAATGTAGTATGTTTGAGTACAATGATTATACATGCATGAAGAAATAAATCATTTGCACAATTAATCAGCGTGTGCGTATGTGTATCAGTGTGTGTCTGTGTGTGTGTGTATCTATGTGTGTGTGTAAAGGCATTGTTACCACTAATTGCCCTCTCACTACCCACATTATCAGTGTGTGTGCAGGGACTCTGCCGGTTCCTGGCTTTCTCTCCATGGAAAATGATAACCTGCCTCGACCCCCAGGACAAGCCTGAGGTATAGGGATGCCTGGAAGGAGTGTGTGCCTCTCAGGGCTCATTGCTGGGGGATGGGGAACTCTGGAGCGCTGCGGAACACACACACATCCGGCTTCATGGCCTTGAGCAGAGAAGTTCCTTGTGAACAAATAAAAAAGACTTGCAGCCAGGAAGCCTTAATCGCTGTGGCCTCCATTAGAGTAATTAGAGCTGACAGACACATGGGCTCTGAATGTGTCAGTGTGTGCATGTGTGTGTGTATGTGTGTGTCAGTGTGTGTCTTGCTTTCTTTCATATTCACTATCTGGATCCAGTGAAACTCCACAGTGCACCACTGAAAGGCTTTATACTAAACCTCCAGTCAGAAATGAACCTCAGTGATAAGGAATTTTTGGCACATTTGGACATCTTCAAAGCAAAAAGTTTCAGGAAACAGATTGTTAAATAACCTCTTCAGTCTTCCATACTGTAGTTCATTGGGAAATCACTGAACCTGAACTCAATAGTGTCGCATGGGAATGGAGATGGACACCTGCAAGGCCAGCTCTGAGCCACACTGCCCACATTGCCCTTCCCGTTCAAACCTGTTGGAGTTCTTCCAGTCAGCTGTGCCAATGGCAAAACACCTAATATCACAGCCATGGCACATTTAAAAGGGATGTCCTTAGTTTCAGTTTTTTTTTGGTTGGAACTTTCTGGCAACTCATGGTCAAAACTTTGGAGTCACCTTCTAATTCGATGTTTTTCTGTTTAGTGATTTATATTTTAAATTCAAGTACAATACTGGACATCTCAAAACTTTGATATAGCACATATCCATCCATCCATCCATCTAGGAACGTCTGTAGTCCAACCAGGGACCGTGGAGGCCAGGGGTGACCATTGAAGGCAACTGGAGGAAACCAGAGAACCTGAAGGAATTACACATATGGCATTAGGTAATTAAGTAAAAACAACCCGAAAAACAACATTCACAGTCAGTTGTTATTTTAAGACATGAAGGTCAGCTGATCTGGAACAGTTCTTAAACAGTATTGTGTCAACTGTATTTGCAAAACCCATCAAGCTCCATGATGAAACTGTCCCTCATGAAGACCTTCCCAGGAAAGCGACAATTGTGTAGAAATTCTTTACTTCCTTAAAATCCTTAAAATCATTTGAATATATTTCCACTGAATGTGGTTGTTACTCATTACATTTTGACTTGTCTACTCAAATTTGCCCTATGAAAAACATGTTTTTTTCTTGTTTTGAAAAGCAGCAATATTATTATTTATATTATTATTAACAAGATTATTTGCTTTCCTACACTGACCAAACTGAGACAAGCACTTTTACTGCCAGGACTGATGACAACCCATGGGTCAAGATTGATCAGTACTTCTGCATTAGGCCAATGGAGAGGTCATGGTCAAACCTTAGGGTGATCCTCGGTATGTTTTGTTCCACCAGATTCGAGTTATAGGAGACACTCCTACCTACAGAATGTACAGTACACATACTGTATAGTACATTATATAGTGGGTAACCACAGGAGGACAAAAGGAACACTGTGGGACCACTATTCTTGGCCATGTTTTGACAAACAATACAAGCCATGACACAAACGTTTTTGTCTTCAGCTGAACCAAAGGACTCCTGTTTGATATTCCTTTTAAAACCATCTGCATGGAATACTTGTTCAGCCTGAGTTATCGGGGTGGTACTAATCATCCAGTGCACTCTCCAGCACTTCTACCGCTGCCAATCAAATGAAATGCCGTCTTGATCCTGTAGGCACCATGATCTGTAAACTGGCCATAACCATGTGTGGTCCAGTGTTAAAAACAGTGGTGACAGTGAGGAGCTTTCCTAATCCAAGATTCTTTATCATTGGGTACTGTACATCTAATACAGACGGCTAGATAAGCTGAAATGTGATCTAAAGGTATATCATTCATTTTTGATGGTCCTAACCGCAGACCCTTTGCTCATAAACTTGGACTGTTGTAAGATTTTCCAAGAGTGGTGCCTGCCCCAACAGGTTGGCAAAAGCTGAGGTATGTGGTAGTAGAACAAGAAGCACAAGTCTACATGGTACATTGACCTGCGCCATTGCTCATGCATGCCTCGTGTGGATGACTAGGGTAATTTTAATCAAAGCGCCAATATTATTGTAGGCATCCATTGCAACAAATGCACATTCCATTGGTTAAATTCAAGTGTCTACAGGTACAGTAGCAAGCAAGTTTCTCCAGCTGGCAATGGAAGTAGAAAGATATAAAGCGAAACCATGCCAGTGGTACAAGGACAGAAGGCACCATATCTGCTTTCTCCCATGCTTGTTGTCTTTTTTTATCCCCAACAGATTTGCCTAAGGTGCTTGGTGTGCCTGTCTCTGGCTTCATTATGGACTTTATCAGTTACGGCTTGCCACTTTAAGTTTTTAGAAGCACACCCTTGTCACTGGCTCAGGGCCTGTGTCTGTGTTATGTCTTGATGCAGTGCCCAAGAGCTTACTGCATCACACCAGGCAATCTCCCTCAAGAAACTCTCCTTTATTTTTTTATTTTTTTATTTATTTTTATCACACTTTACAGTGTTCTTTTAATGAATCACCCTAGAGGCCAATACATGGCACATTTCACATCTGTTTGATTAAACTTCAATCGAGATTTTAAACAGAAATCGATAAAGAGGTGCCTATTTATACATGTTCATTGCAAATCAACCACAAAGTAAAGTATGTCAGAATAAACTGTTTCAATTGCTAATATTTATTTCGCGTTCAGAATAGCTCTTATTGGTGCACTGGTGCTGTTTTGCAAGTCTGGTTGAGCTTTTATTGTGGTTGTAAATGTCATGATTGGTAACCCTCCTTTTACTGATGGAGTTTTTAGGAAGCAATTTGCAAATGTTGCATATTTGTATATCTACAGAGCCCATTTTAATTCTGAGCAATTTCCCGAGCAGCTCAACGTCTTAAGGCCCTCTGGAGAGTCATCTCATGGGCATCGTGGGTAAGTCCTCTTTTTTATCTCTTAAACATTTTCCCTCCTGCCCTCTGCCATTCTCAGACAACTGATTTACATCCAGCACGAGGCAGGAGAGACAGTTGAGATTTCAGGAAGTCATAAAAAAATAGCAAAAACAAAAACCCTGAGGGCAATGCACAGAAAGCTTTAATGCTGCTGTGTTTATAGTTTTTATTGTAGTTCGCTGTCTTTGTGTGTGTGTGTGAGTGTGTGAGTGTGTGTTTCTGATCTGCTTGGCACCGACAGTCTCTCTGAGGCTTTCCTGAGCTGGCTCTTATGCAGTTTCACTGTTGAACTTTCAGCGATTGCTGTTTAACTGGCTAATTAGACACAAGGCATGTGTGTAATGACAAGTTCAAGCTAATTACACTGGGCAAAGTGTCTATGTGTAAGAATATGATAATTAATTTTCTTCTGAGACACCATTTTAAGAAGCTTGAACTTTATAAAGATAAGAACAAAAACATTCCTGAATTAAACGACAATATTAGAACCTCACAGCTGCCATAAGACGTGATTTAGACTAACTTGATTCATCCTGAGGCTTTTCTTCTGTTTCGGATTAGTTGGCAGTGAGGTTTCTATGCCACATTGCTACCTTTCTTTGACACTCTCTAGCAATTGTTTTTTTTATTGTACTACAAACAAGCTCATAGATGTTGAACAGTTACTTTTACTGTAATTACTGCAATGCAGAAACACGTGAAGACATCGGAGGAGACAGGGAGCATGACGTTCAAATCAAATCAAAAATAGAATTGTAGGGGAAGTCGGAAAAGCGATGTTACTGTACGAGGTGGACCAGTCAAAGTTGTTGAGGTTCTTGTCGCTACAGTACATCATGTTACGTTGCTGGTGAGTTAAGTCTGGCTACACCATAGAAACAGACTTGATGCATAAGCATAAATCAGCCATTACTGTCTATATTTAATGGATAATCTCACCTGGAAACTTACTGCTTAAATTTGCACCTAAGAACCGCTGCTGTAATCATAAGGATGGTCAGGTGCTCATCTTACAAATCCTAGATCCTAACATTCTTTTAAGATTCCATTATGATTCAATTGTACCTTACAGCATAGGGAATAGTTTTTTTTTTTCCACATCTGCCGGTTAGGAAGCTGGGGTCAGAGTGCAGGGTCAACCAGGATACAGCTCTCCTGGAACAGATAGTGTTAAGGACCTTGCTCAAGGGCTCAACAGTAGCAGCTTGGTGGTGCTGAAGCTTGAACCCCTGACCTTCCGATCAGTAACCAAGAGCCTTAACCTCTTCAGCCACCACTGCCCTACAGTACGTCAGGATTCATTTAGGATGGGGGTGGAGTCCAGGAGGTTCTCCCTAAACTGAGATTCTCCAGGGTGGGATGTCTGTGATCAGTAACCTAGAGACTTAACCTTCGAACCTTCACTGCCGCAAGAGTCCTACATCCTACTGGGACTCAAACCCAGGACCTCCTGATTACTAGACAGGCGCTTTAAACACCCGTAGTACTTTTTGTTTTTACCCTCTTTCACCTGTCTACTGTAAAAACTTTCAGTCTCACTATCAGGTCTCAAACAGAAGCACACAAGGTCCCTTTTAGTCTGTTTTTTTTTTTTTCCTGTTATCCCAGGGAGTTGTTTCTTGCCACTGTTGACTTTGGCTTGCTCATTAGGGACCTAAATCTCCATCTGGATTTCTGTAAAGCTGCATCATGAGTCATAAGTCTACTGTAAAAAGCACCATTGAAATAAATTGAACCATTAGATTCAGTAATTACCTGAAGTGTACTGTTCATGGCGACTCCAGCTCGTCTCTTATTATCGTGCTTTCTCTATGTGTTGCTCTCCCAACTAAAAGATGTATACTTTGCTATCAAAGAAAAGAAATCCCAAAGAACTTTTTAAAAGAAATGCACATAGTTCTCAGTAATCACTCCACTTTTCTTCGTCCGCTCTAATGGGAATATGAGGCTGAAAATATAGGCAGCCAGAGCTTCTCTTGTCTATATCTTTTTTGTTCAGCACTTCATCCTGGCCTTTATGTTTTTAGGGCTTTAGATTCAAACAGTTACTATAACATTCTTGCAAGGTAATGAGGCACAGTTGCTAATGTGGCTTTGCTGTTGTTGGGAGTGCTTTGCTCCTTTTTTCCCCCATTCTCGCTTCCTGTAGGCTTTATTGAGGCACAGTTTTCCACTTAAAGGCTGTTGAAACAGTTTTTACAAAGAGATATTTTTTTTAAAGAAAGATTAGAAGTGAATTCACATCTACTGCCAACTTCACAATTACTGGCTTTCAACACAAAATCTAAGAAGAAGCAGTAGACAACACAAATCATTTCTCCAGCACCACCATCATGGATTTGGGTCTTTTCCTTGTATGCAGTCTCATTTTTCTGCCAAAACGCATGCCAGTGATGTGGTTTTATTTGAGCACAAAATAAGGTCCAAAATGTTGCTCAAATCAGGTTTGGTGATGTTCAGGGGGGGGGTGCGTTTGAGGAGTTTTCCCACTCTGATGGTTTCTTTCGTGCAAACCACTTGTTGTTATGAATCTTGTGGTGTGTAATGGTTGATATTGAAACTTGTTAAACCCATGAAATTAAAATACGCAATTTTGGAACTGTCATTGTTGGGTCTGTCATTGCCTAACTTATTATTCTCCGCACTTTTTTTTTTGATAGACTGTTTTCAATGCAACTATTCTGCACGTACTGTACAAGGAACATTCAATTCAAACCTGGATCAATTTCTCGTGACTGAGGCATAAAAGCAGCTGACATTTACAAAAGAACGGTGATGAGACTCTTAGTCGCAGTAAAACATTTGAGCGGTGCAAACGTTTTAAAGAAGGCCATGCATCCGTGAATAATGATCCCGGAAGATGTAGCTCGGAGCCCACTGCAGTCGTTCCTGTGAACATTCAGTGAGTGGAATGCCTGATCCTTGACGAAAACTGACGTAAAACTCTTTGGCAACTTGTGGAAGAGATGCATCTGTCTGTGGGAACTGTACACACAATCATTCACCAACACCACTTGCACATGGCAGAAACTCGGCTGGGAGTTACTGCCATATCCCTGTACAGTCCTGAACTCACCAAGCCATTTCCACATGTTTGGCCCATTAAAAGAGTTCCTGGGAGGCCAGCGTTTCAGATGGCTCCAGCCTACTGATTGTATTCAAGCCCTATTGAAACACTGGGATAAGTGCATTAGTGTGGCAGGGCATTATGTAGAGAAATAAAGGGAGTTTTTACTCTCAGACCTGTGTTCTATTATTCTGCACAATTAGAAGTCCTACTTTGACTTCAATTCTAAATATTCCTTATTAAATACAGTAAGGTGTGGAGTTGCCGCATCCAGGGTGTTGTCCCTCCTAGGTCCAGAGTTCCTTAGACTAGACTTCAGGCCCCCACATGTCCCTACCATAAATGGACTGGCCATTGGTTGTACTGGGGGTTTACCTGGTAATGTGGTTATGTGGCTTGATGTATTGTCCATGGGAGTTGTTTGGTTACTGGAACCAAGATTACAGGTTGATTGGGATGTTTTAAATATGATATAGTAGCCATGGTCCAAGTGATCATAGTGCACCTGGTTTGAAACATCACATTAGTGTTGTTGTTAATGCAGATCGATCATGTTTTAAGCTTAGCATCGAATATAAGGACGAGGTATTTTATAGCAAAGCATCATATAAACCTTGCACTCAGCATCCGAGGGGGTGTGGGGGGGGGGGGGGGGTGGATTAAGCACCACATGCAAAACTGGAAGATGCACACACCCAGATGTTATAAAAACCAAGCAAGCTTTCCGGGCTATTTCACGAAGAAAAATCAAGGTAAGATACCGTTTTATCAAAAGAGTCATAAACGCACTTAATGTAGCATTTACAATTATAATTGTCTTAATGTAAACTTTCACTAGAGCTGTAATATTACAAAATCTGAGCCAACTGTACAGTAATATGAAACAGTTGCGATATACGTACATTTTGCTTTGTTTTTTATATTTTTTTATTTAATTGATTTATTATATGTAGCATTGATGAAGGGGAACTGCACTTGACAATAAAAGAATTCAATTCAATTTAATAGGCTCCTATTATGACTACCTAACTTGTCACAAGACTAGGCCTAGTAGACTAATAAAGATTATTAATATCCTAACATGATTTAGTAATATTTGATATACAAATATTTTACTGATAGCATGGTAACACGAATACCCAACTATTCACTTGTCCAGGCTGATCTGGAGGATGATCCAGCTATTGACAGGGATAATTGTATGTAGATGATAATTTATTCATTCTTAAGTGAGGTGAATACTTGAAGCGAGTTAGGCTTTGCCTGCACCGTCCGCTCTAACCCCCCTTCCTCCACCTTGTCCCCATGGAGTTGCTGGCTCACTGCGTACTTGGCTTATCCAGGGTCCTTTGTTTGATCCTGACCTTTGGGGGTTCCTTGGGGGTCTCCAGTTTTCTCATGTAAAATCATATATGTTTATGGATTGGTGATCATATGGTAATAAAATACTCATATGTCTGACTGAATGTGAGCCTTGGCATGGCCTGGAGTCTGATCCTTGGATTGGCTTTACAGACGCCTAACACCCAGTAAGACACAAGATCCACTGTGACCTTGACCAGTATAAAGTGGTCACTGAAGCTAAATAAATGCAAATCATCAAAGAAAGCATGTAAATGCTAATTATTGTGACGACGAGGGACTATTAATTTTGCATTTTTTTCCTTGGCGGGGGCTATAATTTTAAAAGCCGGTTCTATCTTTGAGGTTTCTTGAGATCATCAGGGCTGCATGTGCAAGCTGCAAACACACCAACACACCACCTACATACACACGGAATGAGTGTCTTGACTTTCTTCCAATTAGGTCACCTCTAGAATTGGTACAATATGCTCATGATATGCGCCAATTCACAACTTCATTAAAATGCCACAGCCTACGATTAGTATTCTGTTTTGAGCCATCGGTTGAAAGAACTGTTTAAAACAGTACATGTGATGGAGCCTCTAAAGGCCTGCACTCGACTCCTTTGTATTAATCACGATAGCAGTGGGAATAGCCTTTTCTTTAACAAAGTCAAAAGTCCATTGTTTGCTCTCTAAATACAATCCAAAGTGGGGATTTTTTTTTGTTAAACATGGACCCGTTATTGTTAGCATAATTATTGCTTTTGTTTGTGGTATTTTCAATTGCCTTCCACGATGCTCTTGGCCTCTGTGTCTTTGCTGAGGGATGGATTTGGGATATAGGGAGAAAGAAAGAGAGAAGGCTGTGTAAATAAAATCCGGCCTCAGTGGAACAATGCAAGAGTGATTTATCTGAAGGGTTCCTGCCAGTGATGTTTACAGAGATAAGAGCGAATGTGTGGAAGCAAGGGGAGGGAATGGGAGGAAAGATGACCCTTCCAGTAATAGAGTGCTCTTCATGAAGTCACCTGAATAACTATACAACCTCTTTCGAGGGTCAGGCTACAAGAATAAGCCAGAAGAAACATGAAAAGTAACTAGAAATAAACATAATGGCTGCCTTGAGGTTTCCAATTTTAATAGTACTATTAGACTTGATAAATTATAGGAACTAAGTGGAAACATACTTGGTCAAAAAATCTCTGATGAGAACAATTATATATATTTCTTTTTTTTTTCTTCTTATTTTAGTAATAATTCAACTTGATTGTTATATCCTGTTCAGTGGATCCAAAGCTGCCTGCCGTGGAACACAGAGCATGAGGTGTCCAATCCAACCCCTGGCAGGAGAACCTGGAGGAAAGCCATGAACCGAGCTTAAGATTGTTATCCTGAAGAAGAAAAAAGTTGGTGAGGAACTAATGTTTATCGCAGCTTTCTAGTGAGAAAAGGAACTAATATGTTTCATTAGTGGTGAATATATACATACTGATCAGCCATAAGGGTAAAACATTAGCATTTAAACCACCTAGGTTTTGGGTTACACTTGTGCCACCTGGGCAGACTTGGGCAGAACTCATCAAGACCTCTGAGTGTGTGCTGTGGGGTTTGGCACTAGGATGTTTGGGGCAGATTCATTGGTTGCTGTGGTTGTAGGGTGGGGTCTATGTGGATCAGAGTTTTGTTTGTCGGGTGAATTCCATGGATGCTTGATCGGATTGGGATCTGGTTCCATGGCCTTGTGCTCTTTGCCCGCTGTGGTCTCGTACATGGTGGGCTGTGGTGCGAGAGGCTCTGGGTTTGGCCTACAGGCTCCTCAACAATGTAACTGAATGAAGATAAATTAAAGAGTGGTTAACTAGAGTTGAATCTTGGTGTATAAATGGTAGAAGTATTCTTTCACAAAATCACCGGTGGGCCTTGCAGCACTACGCCTATAAATACAAGGGTGAGTCAAAAATTATCCGCGCTCTATTTGTAGAATTTATCATAATTAATGTTTAGAAACGATGAATACCTACTTTTTCCTGCAGAATCCCATTGCTTTTTAGTGCACTTTGTCCATCTGTGAACAAGGTTTTGTATTTCCTCATTAAAAAAATGTTTTATGCTGAGCTGCGAGCCATGAATGTGCTGCTGTCTTCACTTCATCAGAAGTTAATCTTTGTTCTTGTACAGTAGGGCTGCTTTCAGGGGGGACCAAAGAGGTGAAAGTCTGATGGAGTGAGAACAGGACTAAAGGGAGGATGCTTTAACACCTCAAAAAAATGTTTGTACAGAGTATCAACAGTGTGGGTAGAGGTGTTCAGACGTGCATCGTCATGCAAGATCACGATGCCCTCGGATAGCTGTCCTCTGAGTTTAATCCGAAGTTTAGTCTTCAGCTCTTCATTAAATGTCTCACTGTAACGAGGACTGTCGAATACTGAACTGGCCCTAAAAAATCACTGCATGGTGGAACGTCCATTTTTGCTCTCACCGTAGTTACAAATGAACTGGTGTAACACGTTCACACCTGCATACACACAGTCGCATTGAACGGAAAGCACTGATTTTTATTTTAAGATAACTGGGGTGCAGATTGTTTTGCTTATCTCACCCTCGTATAATGCTTGATTGTGAATAATATATATTTCAGAGGTTACATAGAGTACATTGCGAAACAATTAACAATGGCCAGATTGTCAAAATACAATAACAGTTCACTTGCCAAACTTGTCTGAAAAGCTTCAGTTCGTTACTGCATTTCACAGATGTTCTACAACATGTTTAAAAAAGAGTGATGCACCATTAATTATTGATAAATTGTTTATCGTGAGTGAGAGGAATAAAACACTTCAGGGTGTGCAGTTATTGAAAAACAATCTCTGTGATAACAGTAACCGTGCTTTATGATTGATTACTTTCCTGTAACATCTCAACACACAGTGGTATTGCTTACTCAGACAATCAAATGGAGGTGTTAACTATTAAAAATCATTTTTGAGGAGAATCAAACCCTATTGAGCGACTTATTGTTCGGGAAACAGGATTTTTTTCCCCTTCCTTCAAAGAGATGAAGAACATGGTGAGGCGTGACCAGAGACTCCATTGTTCCCTCTTCAGCTCTGCTGGTTTCTTGGCTCATTCCAAAAAAAAAAAAAGTGTCCCGAGATGATGCATCACCTCGGCAAGCTTTTCTACTATTGTTTAGAATAATTTTATTAGAAATCAGCATTTTTATTTGGCGTCGGGGGAAAGCGCCAGTGGTGCCACAGGTGAAGCAAGAAGGGGTTTTTCTTCTCCGATTCACGGAGGGGTTTTCAGTGTTTGTATAAGCAATTCACTATAATTATGCATTGTTTTCACAAACATGTCCCTCCACAGTCATATCTCAAAAATCAAACAAGACAATGCATCTCTGTAGATTGGGGGGGAAAAAAAAAAAAAAGATGTTGCATGTTTAGTGACACAATGGACGCCTTAAAGTGTGTGTTTGTGCGCATACTCTGCATGGTACGAAAACGCAACTATTGGTGTTTAATGTGCATTGTGTGGGCTCGGGGTTTAATTGTGGTGCACAGAAGGGCCATCCATCACGTGAGTTTTATTGTGTTGCGCATCGTGTCATCCCTATGTCACCGGCAGCTTTGTTTTATAAGTGAGAGGCCATTAAGAAGCTCGGTCCATAAAAAGCTTGTTAAAACAGAGGGACGTGAAGAGGAGGCTCTAAAACAACAAAGAGCCTCCCCTCCTTAACAAGCACACCATTCAGGAAAGAGAGAGAGAAAGAGAGAGAGAGAGAGAGAGGATTTTTATGCACTGTCAAAAGGCACAGCTGTCCTTTCCTTTGGGGTTTTGCACATCTGTCGACACTGTTAATGATAACAAAATTCATGCTCTCCACACCACCTCTCTCTCTCTCTCTCTCTCCCTCTCTCTCTCTCTTGTCATTTCTCCATCCAACTATTCCAGTCCTATCACTCCATCTTCTCCCTCCGTCTGGTGCTACTTGCTCTCTGCACATCTGGAGCCAGTGCCCGGAAGCCCGGTCTCGTCTCCCATCTGTGAGGGAACTCACGCCTCTTTAGGCATCCACAAAACCCCTCGCCGCAGGAGAACGGGGAAATGGGGAGGGTCCTGGGCCATGGGTGGTGGAGTGGAGGAAGTTAACGAGCAAATGAGCACATGCTAAGTCGGCGGGGTGGAGGTGGAACATCTGTAAGAAGGGGTGAGGGGACACAGAGTCGGGATGTCGGGAGGGCCGGTGCGTTTGTTTGGGACTAAAGAGGTGGATTGATGAAATGACAGCATGGGACAGAAAAGGGTGAAAGGAAAGGACAGGAAAGAAAAATAAAGAAAAGGAAAAGAAAGGAAAGACAGGAAAGGAAAATAAAGGAAAGGAAAGGAAAATAAAGAAAAGGAAAGGAAAGGAAAGACAGGAAAGGAAAATAAAGGAAAGGAAAGGAAAATAGAGGAAAGGAAAGACAGGAAAGGAAAATAAAGGAAAGGAAAG
>JAQMYL010000037.1:30328832-30339301 GCA_030014365.1 Clarias pachynema
GACAGGAAAGGAAAATAAAGGAAAGGAAAGGAAAGGAAAGGAAAATAAAGGAAAGGAAAATAAAGGAAAGGAAAGGAAAGACAGGAAAGGAAAATAAAGGAAAGGAAAGGAAAGACAGGAAAGGAAAATAAAAGGAAAGGAAAGGAAAGACAGGAAAGGAAAATTAAGAAAAGGAAAGGAAAATAGAGAAAAGGAAAGGAAATGAAAGACAGGAAAGGAAAATAATGGAAAGAAAAGGAAATGAAAGACAGGAAAGGAAAATAAAGAAAAGGAAAGGAAAGACAGAAAAGGAAAATAAAGGAAAGGAAAGGAAAGGAAACCATATAATTCCTGTGCAGAATGGTGCAACAAAAAAATAAGGACAGAATATTAAAGAAAATAAATTTTAAAGGGAAAGAAGAGAAAGCATAGGCAATGGCATTATGTTACAAAAGAAGAAGGAAAGGGAAAGAATGGGAAAGGAAAGGAAATAAAAGGACATTATAGTGCAGAATATGATAGGTAAGGACAAAAAAGGAAATATGTAAAATGAAAGAAAAGACAAATGAAGAATGAAAAGAAAGGAAAGAATTTGAAAGGAAAGAATGAGACAAAAAGGAAATAAAGAACAGAAAAGAAAAACAAGGAAAAGGAAAGAAAAGTATGGGACAGGACAGAAGAGGAGAGGAAAGGGAAGGGAAGGGAAATAGAGAATGATACAGTATTGGAGAATATAGGGGAAATGTCAGTATAGTACCAAATGGGATGGGAAAGGGCTACAAAAGAGTAGAAAAGAAAGGATGTTAAACGTGAAATGATTGGAAGTGAAATGAAAGGAAGTAATAGGATAGGATTGGACAGGACAAGAAAGCAGAGGAAATATAATTACCAAAAGGGGAAATGATGGAAGACTTCAGAATGGGACAGAACAGGACAAAAACGAAAGGAACAAAGAAAGGAAGGGGAAAGACACCATGTAGAACATGATGTGTCCTCACATGTGTAGACAAACTGAGTCAAGCTCGATTGTTCATCAGACAGACATGAATAACATGAGCTCGCGTCTTCGCTTAACTCACCCACTGTCTGACGGGCGAGCTTTGTGATGGTTTCTGATATTATTATGATTGTAAAAGCTGGTCAATAAACATCGCAACCTTTGATTTATAGCCCGGTATCGTACCGTGAGCAAGAACCTGCTGTTTTCACCCTGCCATGTCATTTCCGTTCGCACTACTGGCTTGGAGTGCTGCCGAGCTGCTGGGCCCCAAACCTGAGATTCAAACCACGTGCCTCACATCTGTAACCACTTTCGAGGTCGAGACATTTACCATGGCGACAGGCAGGCACGTGGTGAAATCATAAAAGCTCAGAGAAGCAAACATGACCTAGGAAGTGATGCTGTCGAACACAATGACGTGAAATAGGGCACATACAGGCTAAAACTGAAGGGTTTTTTTTTTTTCCCTTTAATCTATGTGGGCAGCAATTCTTATGAAAATTAGCGGAGATTTAACGCGGTTAAGTTTGACACATCGGTGACAATTTTATTAATCTTTTTTTAACAGCAGCTCTCTTAGCGCATGGAACGTTCCTCCCTTCCGTTATGACTAGAAAGTTTCTCGTTAAGAGACACAATGTGCTTCATCTGTGCAGGTTGTAGCTCGGAGATTAGGGTTCCTCCCACTCCTATCACCTATTGGAAAATTATTCAGAGCGGGGTGTGAGGGGGTGGGGTGGGGTGGGGTGGGTGAGGGTAAGGGCAGTTGGCTTATCCACCCCCTTCTTCTCCCTGAGCTTTGCTTTTACACTCTCATGAATATATGAGAAATTTTCACTCTAGTTTAGGTTTATTTCCACACCTCATCAGAGACAGAGAGAGAGAGAGAGAGAGAGAGAGAGTGTGTGTGTGTGTGTGTGTGTGTGTGTGTGTGTTTCAAGTGAGGGAACTTTTGGAAAACACTTGCCCTGGCTGGACTGGACTGTACAACATCCCTGTCATTCCTTTTTTTTTCTGGTTTTGCTCTCTGGCTTCCTGTTTTAACTCTCGCCCTCCTTGCTTAAGGCCTCCAATCTCTCTCTCTCTCTCTCTCTCTCTCTCTCAGACATGACAGAGGGAGGAGGGATAAGGCTAGAGTAATTATGGTTCAGCGAGCCTGGCAGGTGTGATAAATGACTAATAAGGATAGAGGAGCTCCAGGTTCTCAAAGGAGGACTATTAGAGTCTTATCAGTGCTGGGCTGCTGTTCCTCACGCTTGGCCCGGGACACAAGCCCTTGTAGCTACGCAACCTCCAACCTCTTTCTATCCAAAGCCCACCCCAGAGAGGCCTTCTCCATTAACCCTATAGCTGCCGTGCCTCGCTGCGGACTCATTTGATGTTCAAGCGTGCTCGAGCGCGTGTGTAAAATCGCTATATCGGGGTCTGCGCGTGTCCCCGGACCGCTTGTCTTCCTGGAAGATGAAAGCACACGAGTGCAGGAGCAGTGAAAATGTCGTGACAAAATGCCCAACTCAAATGAAATCAGTCCAGGTCAATCAAGACGGTTTAATTACAGTAACCCACTTCTACAAACGCGCTCTCATTAGATGCTTGACTTCCACACGGCTGTAGATTAATTACTATAGAAATGTAGCGCACGCCATGTCCCCGTGTCTCCAGAGGCTGAGGAGTGTGTGTTGTTGGTAAATGTAGCCCGCTGTATATGGGTCAGAAGCACAGCGAGCCCCTCAGGACCGCAGAGGATGACAGTATGGGTGAGCAGAACCTGCAGAAGAAAAGTAATGTATGGAAATATATATAGCGTAGACTCTATGTATGCATGCGGTGCACCTGGATGAAGCTCAGGCTTTTTCAAGAGAGGAAAAAAAAAAAATATCCTGGACACATTCTGGGCAATAAACCTGATTCAGATTCTAATCACTGCCAAGGGTATGAAGACAAGCGGAAGATATGGTGACGGGACGGAAGAGATGTGACGTGCATTTATTGTAGTTAACGTGCGGGTGAAAGAAGAAAAGGAGAGGTGGGATACATGGATTCTCAGTTTAGTGGACTAGACCAGTGTGAGGAAGAGAAGAATGAGCAAGGGGGATGAGAGGACAGAATGAGAAAGGAATAGAAAGGAAGGGATGGTATAGGGAGGGAATGAAGCGCAGAGGAAAGGAAGAAGGGAATTACATTCCAGTACAAAAGCCATACAGGAAGTAGGTGGTGGGCTTTGAGAGGAAAGAAATAATGAGTGAAAAAAAAATATTGTAATTAAAAAAGGAAAAGAAAAAGGAATGGGAATGGAATAAAACGGAATTTGCAGGATGGGAAGAGAAATAAAAGGTGGGATAATGATTGGACAGGATAGGATAAGGACAAGAAAGAAAAGGCAAAGGAGCTGAAGAGAAAAGGAAAAGTGGGATAGAGTGGGAAAGGAAATTGAGAAAAACTGTTAAACAGGACAGTACAGTGCAGAAGCAGAGAGGGAAGGGCAAAGACGGGAGGGAGAGGAAAAGAAAGGAAATGAGAGGTATGGAACAATTAGATGGGAAGGAAATGAGCAGAAAGGAAAGGAAGAGAGGAAAAAGGAAATAAAAGGAAAGGAAAAGAAAATGAACTGAAGGAAGGGAATGAAAGGAATAAATGAAAGGCAACTTGAAGGAAATAAAAGGAAGAGAAGATAAAAGAAAAGATGAAATGGGAGGAGAAAGGAAAGGAAAAAAGGAGAGTTAAATGAAGAGTAGATCAGGAATGAGAAGGAATGGAAAGAAAAATGGAAAAAGAAGGAAAATGAAGAGGTTCAGTGGTTAAGGCATTGGACCACGGTTCGGAAGGTCCCAGGTTCAAATCCCACCACCACCAAGTTGTCTCTGTTGGGCCCTTGAGCGAGGCCCTTAACCCTCAACTGCTCAGATTTATAATGAGATAAACATGTAAGTCACTCTGGATAAGGGCGTCTGCCAAATGCCTAAATGTAAAGAAGGTTGTGGAAACAAAATGTAAGGGAAAGAAAATGAAACAAAATGAAAGGGAAAGGAGTAAGAAGGCATGTAAACATATATCAAACAGTGCCATGAAAATCCTTCTATCACTTTATATAATTTCCAAACTATATTTCTGACAGTCTTCTTTAAACCTGGGACTTTGCTACTGTAAGCCAACTTCATGGAGAAAAGAAAAGAAAACATTCTGAATTGGTGAAACTACGCAGGCTAGCACATTACTAACTAACAAGGCTTTGAAAATAATTTACATCATAACAATTTGGTTTCATCTCTGCGATTCAGTCTGACATCCGTGTGAACTCTCACGCATCCTCTGATCGAGTCTGACACAAGCATCGCTAACCAAGCGCCACTAACATGTTTATTGGCCTTTTAAAAAGCAAACTCCTCCCAGCTAATACATAACCCGCAATCTTTTCTGCATGTGCCATTGGGTTAGAAGTGACCTATATTTTCCCTACGATGGTTCTCATGCATCTCTGGCAATTACAGAGTGGAATAGCATCCATTTTCCCCCACTTAGGTAAATGAAATTAGATCTCTATTTATAACTGTAGGGGAGCACAGCATCTCGTGGCCCTAAAGGAGATTTATGGGCGGCAAAGTGTACACAAGGCAACCTAGAGGAACCAAAATAAATATTTGTAGTTGTAGCTGTGTTTTCTTGTTTGTTGGTTTGTTTGGTTTTTCTTTACATAATTGTGTATTCATTCATCTATTCGTGGTTTTCCGATAACATTTATCCTGTGCAGACTTACAAGCAGTTTAAGTCTGGACTACGGGAATCTGGAAATGCCAATCAGTCTGTAGTGCATGTCTTTGGACTGTGGGAGGAAACCGGAGCACCCGGAGAAAAACCCACCAAGCACTGGGGAGAACATGCAAACTCCACTTCAAACATTCAAACATCCAAACCTCGAGGTTGCAAAGCAACAGTGACATAATGGTTAGCACCGTGGCCTCGCACCACCAGGGTGTGGGTTCAATTCCCACCTCAGGGTCTGTGTGTGTAGAGTTTGCATGTTCTCCCCGTTGGATTTCCTCCGGGTACTCCGGTTTCCTCCCACAGTCCAAAGACATGCAGGTTAGGCTAAAAGGTGTATCCTACCTCGTGCCCAGAGTCTCCTGGTAAACTTTAGGATTTCCATGACCATATACAGGATAAGTGGCTTAGAGAAGGAATTAATAAAGTTAATTACTGTAGTAGTACTAGTAGAGTTAGAAGTGGTATTAGTAGTATTTATACTGATATGTTATTATTAGCTATAGTAACAACTTTTCAGTTGTTTTACTAAAGTGCATGCTTGATGATGATGATGATGATGATTTCAGTTTTAAATGCATTTGTAGCAATATGTAATACCGGCTGTAATTTTAGAAAAGCACAAACATTAATATAACATTTTCCTTTCCCAACCCCCAACACCTTCCCCTAGAAATAAAATAAAAAATAAATAAATCTCCAATATGTAGATTACTTGGAGAAAGCATAACTTTTGCAATGTTTATCTTTTAAGAGGCTCATAGGCGCATGGCTGTAACCGATGTGTTTCCTACTGTAGATATGTAGCTTTTTGTAAAGTGATGGCGTTAGATTTTTTTTTTATGCACATTTATATAAAAAAAAGCGTAAAAAAAAAAAAAAAAAAAACACATTCCCCCCACCGTATGTTCAAGTTAACCAAATATCACACTGAGAAAACACATGCAAATGCACATAAACGTGTTTTTTTTTTGTGTGTGTGTGTGTGTGTGTAGTATGACTGTAGAGGCTGACATGGTAAGATTCATCAGTGTTAGTGGCATCTCGCTCACACAGAAAGAACTTTAGTGTGCACAGGGGAGCGCTCCTCCGTTCTGCACACACCACTTCATCCATTATTTTTAAAGGCTCATCTGTTACCATTTCCTCATTTCTCTCTCTCTCTCTCTCTCTCTCTCCCTCTCTGTGAATGTGTGTGTGTGTGTGTGTGTATACATGGCCTACACAAGGTCTCACGATACTACAACACGGGCACTAAATCAGCGTGTCTCTGTGCAGCTGCCTGAAATTAAATCTTACTGGAGCGAGCCGTTCCTCTGTAAGCACTCGCTCTAACAAGAGGTTAAAAGAGGCATGAAGAAAACTTCTCTAACCTCCACAATAATTGGTTTCTATTCTCCAACATATCACATTCTGGAAAAAAAAACACCACACACATGCATGTACATGAGCACACACACACACACACACACACACACACACACACGAACACTCTGAATCACTTCAGCGACGTTCAGCCCTGATAGCACCTTGCAGAAATGGATTCTACACACACACACACACACACACATTCTGATTGGCCACATCGTAGCAGCACAGCTACAAATCGCAGTTCAATGTTAAAGGTCCAACATATTTGACTATTTCTTCAACAAATTAGTCTCTAACGTACGTCTCCAGTCCTCTAACTCTGTTTATTTCACTCCGTCTCCAAACAAGTTGTTTCTGTATTTATTTAAATGAGCTACAGCTCATACTGTACTTTTATGAGGTCACATTAGGTAGGCAAATCTAATTGGCTTATTTAAGCCCTGGCCGATACAAACATAGAAAAAAGCAAGTCTTTATTTATCTAGTTATTTATTTATTTATTGTGCTTGTACACACACTGGAGACCTACTGTATCTGGTTGTCTAAACATGACTAAACAGTGAACCCTAGGAGTCTCCAGTGTCAGCAGGATTATCAACAAAAATAAACAAAATAACAAAACAAAACAAAAAAACAGACTAGATGAATCCAATTATTAGTCATTTTTCATTAAATAAATTATTTTTAAATCAACATTAACATTTTCCTTTACAAACCCCCAACATCACCCCTAACCCCCCCCCACCCCCCACCCAAAAAAACAACACTCCAATTTTTAACTAACTTGAAGAAAACATAACCTTTTCAAAAATCAATGTTTTAAGAGGTGCGAAGACGCATAGTTTGAACTGATGTGTTTCTAGCTTCCTGTAGCAGCGTGATATCACCTCGATATGAAGCTTTTTGTTGCAGCGATGGTGTTTGATTAGCGGACGTGACATAAAAAAAATACATTTTGCCAAAAAAGAGGGTAAATAAGAAAACACATTTTCCACTTTATAGTAAATCTAACAAAATGGCAAAACACACGCAAATGCACATGAACATGATTAAAAAAAAAAAAAAAAAAAAAAAAGTTTTTATATATATTTTTTTATTATTGTTTTGCTTTCAAAAAGAGATTGATTAAAAAAAGGCGAGACTGGTGAGGGAGCTAAAGTTGAATGAATGTTAATGGACATTTCCACAGCATAAGATACAATAATAAATAGTTAAAAGTGCAAAAAAAAAAAAAAAGGTGACATTTCTTTGTATAATAAATCAGGTTTAGATATCTGGATTGTTTGTTAATTGCTGTGATGAAAAAAGAAATAAAAGAAATAAAACACTCTTATAGGAAAATAATCAACTTCAAGGTGGGAATATTTTACATTCTAAAATATGTAAATATGAGAAAATAAAAGTTTAAAAAAAAAAATTTTAAGCACATGAAATCCAACAAAACCACTTTCACTTCCTAAGGACCTTGACATAGTGAAGAATCAGGAGGAAACGTTCAGATGGTTTAAAAGCCTACAAGGTGGCCGTGTCCTGCTCTATCTCCACTTCGACCTTGACAGTGAGATAATGAAGGAGGGCCGATATGATCGAGGTGGCTGAGTGGCTCTCTAAAGAGCCGTGTGTCCTCAGAGTTACGGCTTAAATAAGGCAGGAGGAGCTGCGAGTCCTGGACTCACACCTACTGTACTGTACACACACCTCTGAGCAGCGCTGCTCACACTAACACCTTCTTATTTCTGATGCTTTTCTTTTCCTTTTCTGATCTTCACCGTAATATAAACACAGAAATAGTAATGAAATGTGATTATGTGAGAAAAGACAGAATATAGAGCCCTAGATTTTAATAGATTTAAATATGAAACATATATAAATTGTGTGAGAAAAAAATGCGCACAATAAGCACAAGGCCAACAAGAATATAAGAATTTATGTACCTCGGCGTATGAATGCCCCGCGTTAAGAATTTTTGCCTTAAGAGCTGAACTATTTTGCAGAAAATTTGCCACATCTTTCGAAGCTTTACAGCATGCAAGCGATCGAACCTAAGTTTCACGTGTGTACGTGAGCCGCTCGAAACGTGTTTGTGTCAGTAGAAAACGAAGCGAAGCGAGTTCACTTTTTTTTTTTTTTTTTTGCATTTTGAGACACCACGGGTCTCAAAAATGTAATCAAGGACGGTAGCAAGTAGAAAACGGAGCCGCTTTCAGTTAGTTTGTTAAAGCAGCCGGTGCCGAGAGGAATCATACATTAAGGTTAAGTGAGGTTTAATGTCTATTTAATTTATATTTTACTTAATTTACATGTCTTTTCTAAATATTTTAATTGTTTTTATATGCAAAAATAGGATTATCGTGTTGGAAATTGGTAAAATTTTTGGGTGGCAGGAACAGTTTGTCTGTATTTACATTATTTCCTAAGGGACAATGCATTTCACAATAAGAAATTTCGCCTTAAGAACTCGCCTTTGGAACGGATTAAATTTGTATGTAGAGGTGCCGCTGTATACATTTAAATATTTAAAAAAATTTTATAATTCATAGATTAAAAATGTATACATGTTTAGGTTAAAATCTACATGAAAAAATATTACTCTGTGAAAATCAAGTAATTATTTTTGCTATTTATGAAACGGTTAAAAATAAACAAAACATGCTGGAGAAAAAATCTGTAAAAAAAATAAATAAAAATGTAAAAGCAAACAAATTGTGGAAAAAGTAGTACAGTAAAAAATAAATTAATTTAAAGTGTGACAATGATCTGGGGAAAATAAACATAAAAATAAATATAGTAATAGTAGTTGTTATTATTATTATTATTATTATTATTGTTATTATTATTATTATTATACAATTCAGAAAAAATAAACAAACAAACAAACAGCAAAAACTTTACTCACTCACTATAAGTGTGGTAATAATACTGTATGTGTTGTAACATGAAGTATGTTTTTTTTTGTATTTTTTTCACAATACTATCTGAATGAATCTGAAATGTAACTGTGCAGCCCGAACAGAAATGTAGATTTCTTCCTATGGTATATACGAATTCTTCTCTCTCTCTCTCTCTCTCTCTCTCTCTCTCTCTGTGTGTGTGTGGTTGAGCGAGCGAGTTCATTATTACCCCCTGGGTGGACATTCCAAGCCTGACTGCCTCTGTCCTGTTCATGTGACAAAATGATTTTCGGCGCAGCATCAAACCACTTGACAGCAATTTAACCTCAGGCGCGGAGAAAAACGAAGTTGTTTCTTTCTCAGTGTGTAAGTGTGTTTATGACCGTGTGTCTGCAGGCATTGCAGTGATTTTATCACACTGTCACTTTATTCGGTGCCCCGTGAGGGTTTTTCTTGTTGCTACTCTGCTGTTGCCACAAAGACAAGACGGGATTACATGCAACAAACACTGAGCCAAAAAATACACAAAATTAAGCATTTAACACAACAATTAAACCATAAATACCATAAATTAGACAGAAACAGAACCACAAATTAGAAAATGCTACAAAAAAAAGCAAAACAGAACGTTCTTAAATATAACAACAAAAGCCAACAAAACAAAACAGCAAAACAATCTATCGGTATGTTGTTTGCTTTTTTTTTCTTTCTTTTGCTCATTTTTTCTGTTGTGTTTTGTCATGTGTGTGTGTGTGTGTGTGTGTGTGTGTGTGTGAGACATTCTATTTTTATCTTGTTCTCAGTTTTGTTGTTGTGTTTTCAGTTTGGTTCATACATTTTCTGTCCTGCTTTTACTTTCATTTATACATTTTCTCTTTCGCCGTTGGATGTTTAGCTTCAGTGTTGCAATTTGTTCAGAAAAATTCAAGTTTTTAAATTTTTTCACTTTCAATGATGCAAACAATGCAAACAATAAAAAAAATTTTTTTTAATCAAAGCCATAAAATAGGAAAAACCTTTAAATTTCATTTATGAAAATCATTTACTTTATTTTTGGTTTATTTTTTTAATCAACATTAAACCCCAAAGCAAAACAGATTTTTGTATTGTGCCTGTTTTTTTTATGTTTTGAGGTTTGTTACATTTTCTTCTTATCTTGTTACAATTTCAGTTTTGTTGTTGTGCTATTAGTTTCACTGTTGTATTCTTTAGTTTTTCATTGTATTTTCTGTTATGTTGTGTTTTAGATTTGTTGTTCAGTTGTTGTTTAGATTTGCTCTTTTACTTTTTTACTTTTATATTTTTAGATAAGTCTTTCAAGTTTTATATTTCTGACATGTTTCCAGCTCTGTTTTTGCTAATGATGTTGTGCTGTTGTTGCCATTAAGGTCTGGTGTGTGTGTGTGTGTGTGTGTGTGTGTGTGTGTGTGTGTGTGTGTGTGTGTGTGTGTGTGTGTGGGTGTGTGTGT
>JAQMYL010000037.1:30351302-30364012 GCA_030014365.1 Clarias pachynema
CCTGGGATAGGCTCCAGGCCCCCCGCGACCCTGATCACAGGATAAAGCGGTATAGAAGATGAATGAATGAATGAATGGTTATAGTGTTGGAAATTGGTAATATTGGTAATATTTTTTGGGTGGCTGGAACGGATTATCTGCATTTACATCATTTCCTTTGGGAAAATGTGCTTCGCAATACGAAATTTCGCAAGTCAAAGAATTAGAAAATTTGAAAATTTAAGCACACGGATTAAATTCGTATCCCGCTGTAATTTAACTATTACAGTAAATGCACCATTTTTTATTAACTCCAAATAATGTCACAAGTGATAATGTTAGGAGGATGTTTGCCAGACTCTATTTAGCAACTCAAAAGTTATTTAGAAAAATAACAACTGTATAAATTATTGACACATTGTCCATTAATTCCTGACTATTCATTTATTGCCTGTAATAAATCACAACCTTTTGTGATTAATAGTTGCACTGGTCCATACTGCGATTCTGATTTTCTATCCCGTATCCCGTAAACCATATGCACTCATACCCATGCTCTTTTTCATCTTTCTGAAATGAAGAATGTCAGAAAGTCAGGAAAAAGAAGAATATCAGGGACGTCCCCGGTGTCTTTGGTTCGGTCAGCACTTGCCGTGACCTCGCTCTGGCGATTGCAGTATTTGTTTTCTCAAGGCTTTTCACATGAACACAGAACAGATGCAGTAGGCCTGCCAGGAGCAAGTGTGTGTGGGAGTGTGTGACAGACAACAGACTGTTAGATTTGTTCAGCGCTGCTGGTTTGGTGTAATGACTTAGAAACTGGAGGCTGGCCAGAAAATCTTCACCATTTGGTTTTTCTTCGGATGAAACGGTCAGGGCTGCTCTTACATATTGTGATAAGACGCATCATTTGCTACATTTGATGTGCTTTAATTATCCAATTCTCGATTTCTGCTCTATTTTATTCGATTTTGGACATATATCTTGAAGTCGGACCGAATAGTGTGTGGCAGCGCAGACAGACAGACGGTGTTGGTTCAGCTGCAATAAGATCGCTTAAGCCTTGTCCGACCACAAGCATTTAAAAGATTTAGTTGAACTTTAAAAATATGTATTACTGTATGCATATGGATCTTGTGACCCTTTGAGTCCTGCAGCGAGAGTGAGATTTGAGGTAGCGTGTTACAGTCCAAACAGATTCCCACAGCCTTGAAAACACCAATCTGGGTTTTCACACACACACACACATATACACACAAGAGGATTTTGCACTTCATATCCCGTCCCCGAGTTAAAGAAAGAAAAGAAAAAAAAAACACGCTCACGTCTGCAGAGCCGAGCTGAAAGGAGCGCGAGCACACAGGAGGGAATACACGTATTGTTAAAAGAGAGGAGCACCAGCAGGGCTCCATAAATCATGTGTCGGGGTGTGAGTGTATGAGATGATGACCTTGTCATATTTTAATGTCAGTGTAAATTCAACCTGTCCTGGCCTGAGGATGAAAAAAAAAAAAAAGAGGCCAGAGACAGGGATGGATAAAGCCAGGCGAGCATAAGAGGGAAGTCATTATGAATTGGCTGTGTTTTATATCTGAAGATATTTTCCTGATGTTTTAACTTCGCTTAAATTCTAAACTTTAGCACGTGTGTGTTGGATGCAGATCTTAGTGGCGGGAGCAACGAGGTAGAAAAATACTAGAACAAAACAAATAAAAACTGATCATAGTTCAGCAAACTTTTCCAGACCGAAACGCAGCTTTTCTCGTCATCGCTGTGATGCCACCAATCACATGCTTTTACCGTATGTAAATTAAATAGGTTAAGGGTAGCTCATCAAGAGAGAGAAGATTTTTATCTCTAGTCTGATTAACCAACTGCCAAGGCTGATGAAAACAGGATGTTTAAAAATGATTGGACAGGAAAAGGTGCATTGATTCTATAACAGAAGTCAAAAGCAGTAATGTGTCATAAAACCACTTCAAACTCATGGTTCTTATTAATTTCCTTTTTCCCTTCTACAGTATGTGAAATAAATGGGAATTTAGTCATTACTCACATGTTGTTCCTTCTTATTGGTGCGATACGGAATTTACTGTTTAGTGTTTTTTAAGTAGGTTTATTATTATTATTATTATTATTATTATTATTATTATTATTATATAGTTTTTATTATTAATTTTTCCCTGTCATTCCATTTTCAAAGTTATTCTAATTCCCCTTGTTTAATTTATTACTTTTATGAACCAACAGTAAACAACTGCAACTAAGAAAGCAATTTTCTCCTTGGATTAATAAAGTTCTTTGATTTTTTAATCTTGAATTGAATAAAAAGGTAACTGTTGTTAACATCATCACTTATCTGGACGTTTGTAAGTAACCAATCCTGATGTTTTTACTTTTTAATGTATTTCATAAATGATCCTTAATAAAGCAAATCATTTATCTGACATTGGTGCATTCCTGTATCAAACCTGCCTTAACATTCGGCTGATATATTTCTTTTTTGGCTTCTAGGAATCATTTCTAGGAACTCCTTGCTGTGATATTCTGTCTGTTATCAGTGGACAGAGGTAAGGTAATCACGCTCCGGAAGCTGAAGCTGTCAAACACGCTGAAGTGTGTAATAAACTCAGGGTGTGTTCACGAGTCAAATAACACACACCTGTGACCGAGCTAAACAACACAGAGCTGAACCGAGGGTCAAAGGTCAAAAGGATTTATGTACTGTATGTACACACACACACACACACACTTGCGTGAAAATTTGGAAGTTGCTCAGACGTTAGTGTTCGAGAGAGACATTATGATGATGATGATGGTGATTATTATTATTATTACAAATACATTATCATGTATCATTTATGATTAATGTTACATACCAATTAATAATGTATAAATTGTAACATTAACATTCATTTATTAATCAGCGGTGTGCACTTATAGCATGATATAATAATTAAATAATTTAGTTAATTTATCAATACTTTTAAACAATCAAGAGTTGCTGTTTAATAATAATAATCATTGTATGATTATTAATTTGGTGTCATTTATTTATTTATTTATTATAAAATGCATTTATATATTTGTCCCAAAGTGTAAAACCAGTATATTTTTTATTGATTTATATTTTCATAAATCTTCATATCAGGTTATTTGTTTGTGTCTTTATTTTGTAATTGTTACTGTAGATATATTTTTTTTAAATAATAAAATTGCATTTTTTATACACAATACAGTACAGATACTACAGAGAGAGAAAGAGAGAAAATACTACTAATCTTTTGGTAGAAATAGTGCATTAAAAGTATTTGTTTTGAAATCCATGAGCTGAAATGATTCATCTATTTGTGTGTGACTCCTAAATGATAAATAAATGAATGAATGAATAAATAAATAAATAAATAAATAAATAAATCTTGTCTTGTCCCAGTTAGCCGGCTAATTAGGTTTCTTAGTTAGCTAGTTAGTTTCTATTAATTTATGTTATTAAGTTATGTTATGTATGTAACACTATGTATATACTGTAGCACCTTGGTCCTGGAGGAAAGTTTTATTTCACTGTGTATTAAACTGTATATAATTGAAGTGACAATAAAAGCCTACTTGACTTGACTAGAATAAATAAATAAATAAATAAATAAATAATCAATTAAGTGGTTTATCTACGTGCTTATCCTGATGACAGAGTGAATTTTAGCTAAATATGGGACAAATAATTTTTCATTGTTTCACACACACACACAAACACACACACACACACACACACACACACACACACACACACACACACACACACACACACACACACATCCCAGAACGAAACTGAAAAATATCTCAATAACCTTTTTGCGAAGATAAATCTTTAGAAACTTCTGAAATGGCATTTGATTTGTTTAAACCGCGACGTGCAGCCTTACTTACAGTCATTTCTTAGTCACTAACTTAATCCAGAACTGACTCGGTATTTAAGCTCCTTGGTGCTTTGTGCTGGAACAGATTTCACCGAACAAACAAGCGTCTCATCACAAGCTTGATTGTATTAATGTAGAAATACTTCACCAAGTTGTTACTCGTCTGAAAACACAAAGTACGATTCAACTTTAATTTATACGACTTCGTCTTCTACCTTGTTTTTTATATTCAGACCTCTCTATCCGCCCCCCCCTCCCCCGCCCCCATCCCAAATTTTACACCCTTTTTTTTTTTAGACCGTTACTTACAGCTTGTGAACTACTGCGTGCAGATGAAGCGATAAGAAGCTTGCACTATTTTACTGAACTTTTTCGAATATCCACGCAGCGTTCTCGGTGGAAAAGGTGCCACCGCTTTTCTCGCTTCATCTCCAGTCGTTCCACACAGCAGCTTCCTTATCAGATCTCAAACTGACACCATTAACTTATCTAATAACACATTTCAGGATCAAGTCTATGCGTGCGTGTGTGTGTGTGTGTGTGTGTGTGTGCGCGTATGATGAACGCTTAGCTACACGGCCGAGTGTAAGCAGGAGGTGGAGAAAAGCAGATAGTGACTCTGAGCGAAGGGAGACGAGCTTCCTGTGCTGTCTGCCGTTGTTTGGTTTTGCTAATAAATGACGCAACCTCCATCCCTCGCTTTTTCTCCTTTTCTTCCTGGACTTTGACATGTGACATAAAGTTGACATGACAAACTGTAAACAACGCTTTCATCCCTGTTTCTTGTTTGGGAGAGGAAAGCGGGGCCTTGGAGCTTTTCCTGATCCCTTTCCAACATCAATAAGGGCCATAAAACCTCTGACAGACTCTATGAAGGAAGAAAGAAAGAAAGAAAGAAAGAAAGAGATTCAGTAGTATTGGCACCCATAATTACTGGTTGATTGTTGGGCAAAAAAGCTGAATATATGTCTTATACAGTATATACACTGTATGTTACAAGGGCTGAATATCTATGCTGATTTGAAAGCAACATATTAAAACACACACACACACACACACACACACACACACACACACACACACACACTGGTTTCTTCCATACACTGCAAATGATTATATCTTAGCAAATGAAAATGGTTAAGTCTGTCTACACTTTCTATAAATAACGCAACAAAATGAAATAAGATCACAACAAAACGATATAAGATTATTAAGCTCAAAAAATTTATTGACAGATAATTTAGCAATTTTTAATAGTAATTTATTTTAAGAAGAAAAAGCTAAATTCTCAGCCCATAGAACAAAACATTTCCCCCTAACATTTGACGACACATAGAGTCAAAATAAGTGTAATAATCTTATATTTGTTTTGTTGTAGACTTATTTTAAGAAATTATGAAAAGTTTTGTGTACTGTAGATTCAAGGACATTTCACTTCCATAGATGACGTGTGCTGCTGTCTCAAAGTATTTCCTGGTGAGTGTTGGTAGATTGTCTAAAGTGTGCATGTTTCTCTAATGTGATGCAGGACGCATCTGATTCGACAAATCGACCTGTTTCTTAAAATGTTCTCAGAACTGGTTTTATTCGCGCATCTACGATGTCCAGGATTAGAATTTGTCCCGATCAGATGAGCCCTGCGTCACACTCAGGAAGTTTGACGACGTTTAATTTAATTTTGTTAAATCATATTCAAATGCTAAATATTTAGAATTATTCACAAATGTTAATGTGTTAATGGTAACAGTTCTAATTAAATTTCTTTATCAAGGAATAAATGATTGTTTATATACATCATATTTTTGTTTGTTTGCTTGTTGTATATACAGTAGATTTGTGTATACAGCACTATCAAGCAGTATTACTGTACACTCGAGGTTGTGCTGTCATGCTGAATAGCAACATGGTGGTATGAATGAAAGAATGACTGAATGAATGAATACTATATTATTATTTAAAAACATATAATGATATTGCACAATCAGAACAGAATTATGCTGCAGTGGCTGTTTAGACCTGATATTGACATACTGTAAGATGGTAAAAAAAACAAAACCTTCTAAATACTGTACTTAGTGTGATGCGGTTGTAGACGTACTTAATACAACGGCATGACCTCGAGTACGATATTGATTTCACACAACCGTTCCACAAAAAAAAAAAAAAACATTTCGTATGAACAGATTATGATTTGTTTGTTTATTTAACCAGGTATTTTGCTCCGCCCACATTTATCCTTCCATGCCTGGCAGCACTACGAGGTCGACCGACAGTTACTCTGACATTGACAATTTTAAATTCTTACCGGTACTACAGTATGTAGCTGAACGATCAGGAGAATAAACCATGGAGGTGGAGGACAGTCCTGAGAAAACTTCGGAGATTTACTTTATAGTTCCACTTATTCCACTTTAGAATATCAGCTGTCTTCCGGGTTCTGGGTTTAAATCCCGTGTGTTAGGATGTTCCGTATATAGTGTGTTTTTTGTCAGGTAGCTGCTCTCTCCGCAGTACTGCAGACCGTACACATCTACATTCACCCACGCTGTGAACGACTCGGACGCCGAGTGATACATACAGTATAGTTACAAGTCCCAGTGCTGTTATACACCACTCGTAAAATTCCTTTCATAATCATCAGATGACTCGGACGGATCTTATGACACATAAGAAATTGGCGAGATCTTCTTCACAGATGAAATTAATGGATGTCGATACATTCTGATTGATGACTCATGTTAAAAAGTTCCTGGTCAGTTCTAGGTCAATAAAAAGACATCGCTAAGTAAATATATATAAAAAATAAATATTGCGATTTTTTTTCCCTCTTAAATGAATCTCCTGCCACATATATTTGGCCAAATTATTTAACAACTTAATCTGCGAAGAACTCACAAATAAGCAAACAAGAGAGCTGGAGTTTTCACTTCCTTCCATTTTTTCCCATTTTTCTTTTTCTTTTTTTTTTGACATTCAGACACAGCAAAGCCCTGCAGCACTTCCTGTAACAGTGAGACACAGGCGGCTGTGACAGCCATTAGCAGAGCTAATTGGAGCGGGAGTGTGAGCATGAGCGCTAGGCTAGTCTAATGAGCAGCAGTGGTTGGAGCGAGTGGTGACGGAGGAGGGCTGTCAAACGCACACCGGAGCAGCATGTGCCCCTTCATGTGTCACAGTGCAGGTGTGCTCGACTTCCAAATAAACACTGACCCTGAAGTCTGAAAAACACTGAGCAATCATCGCTGCTGAACATCTCTGGCCAAAATAAACAACAAGGAGGTTTTGACTGTGAAACACACGAGCGTGTCACGGACCTGCGGCGGGGGTTCAAACGTTCAACTCCATCACCAGGAACTGGGTTTAATTTCATCAGAATCATAATATTGCTGTATACTAAAAAAAAAAAAAATATTGTCTCAATATTACATCATTCTGTATTAATAGAAGGAAAAGAGTTGATGAATAAATAAATATAGAAATAAAGTTTGCTTAAAAATTACAGAACGCAGTAGTGACAATGAAGCATATGGGACTGTAATGAGCATTATAACTGGCATGAATAAATGGTAAATATATATGTTTTAGTTATATAAAAAAATAATACAGTGATTTAAAAAACAGCAAAACAAATATAATAAGAATTTAAAGTTAAATTAAAATGCATTAAGGGCTATATTTAAATATGTTTAAGGCGTGTTTTGTGACAATTATGTATAGCTAATTATTCACATTAAATCGATATTACTTTTTTATTTGGAAATTAATGTTTAAAATCTTTTTTGAGTCACTTTTTAAGTGTATCAATAGTGTAATTTATTAAATATATTATTTTATATATTTGTATAAAAATACATATATTTATTGTGTGTGATAAGTTAATAATCTGTAATAAGCAGTAAATTATTAATTAATCAATTATGTTTTGATTATGTTTAAATATAATATGTAACATATGAAGTGCAAAAATAAAATTTTTTCTATTTTAATATAAAACATAATAATTATTATAACAGTTCTGACCCTGGATTTTTTAAAATATATTCTTACAGAACAATATGGACTAACTAGTTTACCAAATCTTTATTTTTAAAATGTGAAAAAGTAAATAAATAAAATAAATCAAGAGTAAACATGAGTCACGGTCTTGATGTGAGTGTGTTATCGCATCACATCTCGCCACTTGGCTTCCTGGCACTCTCTCGTTCTCATGAACCAGGCTTGAGCGTTCTCTCACCTCAAGGTCACACGGATTGACACAAAAGAGCTGAGGAGTGAAGGGAAGGACATAGAACGTATCGATGTGCCAAACACAACCAGGCCCTTCATCCAGGTGCATTATGGGAAACGGGGTAACCTGAACTTTCCTGGAGGTCTGTAAGTCTTGGATATGTGCCTCTGTATACTTGAAGTGTGCACTTCTGCCGGCTTACATCCTCTGAACAAAATCCAGTTCGAGACGTTTTTATATACTAATCATTTACACACACCGCGTCTGGCTTTTTGAAACCTGTAAAGCGCTTCGATGAGGGTCTGTGCAAATATGAAATATGATTTAAGAACTTGCCGTTTATTTGTTAAACGGCTGTCGAGAGTAAAAGTTAATATTTTTTCGGGTGGGAGTTGTTTATAGAGGTGAAGTTAAAGCTATAAGAACTATAAAAACACAAAGCACTGCCAGGCCATTTCCTTCCTCCTCCTTTTTTTCATTTCAAATCAGCATTTTTTAATTTTATAATTTTTTTTTTTTTTTGGGAAACATGGTTCAAATCAGGACTGTACATTTTTATGCTTATTACCACTTCCCAATTTAAGAAGATCTTTTTTTGGAGTGATCATCAAAGGCTACATGTGCGGAGTATCGTAGCCTCTGGTATTATAATCATCATTAAAATTCTGGTTGGAGCGCGTTTGTTGTCTCTGCCCCACAATAAAAGTTATTCGGCAATTTAACAACACTTCAGTAGTTATAATTGCTTTCCAGATGTGTCCAACAAACACAACAACATTATTCACAAAGTGGATTTATGATAAGCTGTGAATAGACTCTCAATCCACACTATATATATATATATATCCCGTTCCTAAATGTGGTGTGGATTGTGGATATATATATCCTGTTCCTAAATGTGGTGTGGATTGAGAGTCTATTCATAAAGTAGGTTAACAAATAATCCCTGGAAGCATTCTTCAAAGCATTCTTCATTCTACAAGCTATCAGAAGGATTGTACCAGGCTGTATATGACTTGATGCCCACTTACTTACACTATGATCAGAAACACATAAAATGTGCCAGAATTAATTTACAGATGCTTATGTAAATATCTTATGTAAATATCTTTGTGTAAAATATTGAATATCAAGAGAATAAGTCCATTAAGGGTAAGAGTTACTGTGATGCTACCACAACCATGCTTCACAGCGGGGACAGTGATGAGTGTTTTTAGGTTTATGACTAATGTAGTACTCTATGCCAAGGTTACTTCCTGTCTCGTCAGACCAAATTTCAAATGGGGTTTCATATGATTTGCCAATATTTTTGTTTTTCCAGTCAAAACATTATTCTAGCTGTTTTAAACAGGTTTCCATGTTTTCCCCGAGCTCTCATTTGCTTCTCCGAATAATGACCTTCTTACTGTACCATATCGGTTTTATTTTTTTTCACCTATTTAAATATTAAGAGGTTTTTCTTTTTTAGATTCATGATGTATTAGATTTTTTATTTCCAGGACATGATACTTCAACATGTGAAAAAAGTTTGAGGCAGGGAGTTTATATTTCTAAGTCAGTGTAAGTGACTAACCCTTATCATTAAAAACATGAATGTGTTTCTGACCTACACTGACATTTAATACTTAATAAATATTCATTGTACTGTATGACTAGGACGGCATTTTACCTGCATTGAAGTTCCACCCAATCAAAGAAGTGCCTGAACTGTTATATTCTACTGTACACTTGCAGTAACTGAGAGACCTTCCAGCAGATTATATATTTTAGTTGATGATTTCCTTATAAGTATATGTGCATGGTGTACCTACATGTGCAGTGACAATATAGTTGAATCTAATCTAATCTAATCTAATCTAATCTAATCTAATCTAAACAAATCTAATATCCAATCACAATGCAGAAAGCAGGATTTGATGTAGAAAAAAGGGAAGTATAACACGCATATGGACAGTTACATATAATCATAATTAATGCTTTTTAATCTTATTAAAATAATTTTAAATGTTGCAGAACTGCTTTTTATTCTAATACTAATGCTGAGCCTGACACCAAGATTAAATAAATAAACAAATAAATAAATAAATGAACTGTGCTGAAAATTTAGGATTTTACATCCCACCTTCCTACTCTAGGATTCCAGTCAATCACAGATGAGTTATTTATTTGTTTTTTTCTGCTATTGATTTGTTTATAAAAAACAAGAAACATCATATACAATTATAGATATGGTGAAACTATTGTAAGATTTTTTAATTATTATTATTAAAATTTATAAGAAGGAGTCTCCATTGTACGTGCTCGGTTTCAGTCTGAGATATAAAAGCTATAATTTCAGTTATTTTTATTATTGATAGCTGCTATAATGTAATTATTAAAAAAAAAAAAAAAAAAAAAAAAAAAAGAACAAACGTATTCCGCCAACATTTTTCGCTTTTTTTTCTTCTTCTTCCTTTTTAATGTGGTTTTCGTGTCATCATTTCTCATCCCTGTTCTTTTCTGATGAGAAATGACATTCTCGCTCTATTGAGTTTCGCTCCGTAATGATTAAATATTTTACCGTATGTTATTGATGTGTGTCATGCTACCGTTGTCCTGGCCTACTTCTGCTCTCACGTATGCGTGTTACGACAGGCAGGCTGAGGTTTACCCCTGCGTCACAAGCTTAACGAAAAATGCATGTTCAAACTTCACACTTTTGCAAGTGTGAAAATGTAGAGAAGTGTGGCTGAGAGATCTTCCAGCAGATTATATATTTTAGTTGAGGATTTCCTTATAAGTATTTCCGCATTGAACTATTAAATCAGTCGATCAGTCTTATTCATGAAACACATTTAAAACAACGTAAGTTGACAAAAGTGCTAAGCGGTTAAATTGTCTTATCTATCGTGTAAAACAAACATCAAAATTTACATTGCAATTGTAAAAACGTGCAACACTGTGTCATTGCTTATGGCAAGTTTATAAGCTTTAAAAAAGGAAATTGACATTTAAATCATTCGGACTCCTTTTCCTGTGTGACTTAGATTTTTTATTTAATTTTTTTATCTCATTAAAAATCTGAGCAGTTGAGGATTAAAGGCGAACAGGGGCAAACCGGTAGTGCAGGGGTTTGAACCTGGGACTTTCTGATCAGTAGTCTAACACCTTACCCCTGCCATATGACCTTAGCGTAAGATAACATCACAGCTCAGTAAGCACTGCGTCTGAAAAATAATGATTTAATTACTACTACTACTACTACTAATAATAATAATAATAATAATAGACAAGAAATATTTATGCATTTGGTCATGTTGCTCATGATTCATTATTCATTCATGCATTCATTTTTTTTTCGCTTAGATGCATAGATTTTTTATTTTATTTTTGCAAATGAGTTGCCTACAGACCTACAGTTAATTGGGTGGAACATAAGTTACTTGAAAATTTCAAATAATGCAGGTGATTTAAAATGTTTTTATTCATTCATTTGTTTGTTTGTTTGTTCATTATATTACTATGGTTTAAGAGAAGACATCATATTGATGCAATTTGTCCAAATAAATAAATAATAAATAAATAACGAAGCATGAGTAACATGACCAAAAGTCATGTCATTGTCTTAAAGCAAGCGTATGCTCTTAATGTGAATTGTCAAGTTTTGATAATTTTCCTATTATTATTATTATTAGTAGTAGTAGTAGTAGTAGTAGTAGTATTTTCAGTGCTTACGGAGGTGTTCCTCCAATTTAACATATATTTAACACAATCCCACATAAAGGTCATCTACTCTGATTTGACTTCACGATCCTCTAGAAACTGGAAGAAGAGACAGCGAGAGATCACCGCAGCTTGTCCTTTCACATTAAAGCCATGCCGATGAAGCAAGGAAAATCATAGCACACTGTTTCTACTCACAGTGATCAGACGTCTTTCTAATGAGTCACATGGCTGTCGGGGCAGCACCGAACTCACACTGACTGATCAGGAATCACACTTTTTTAAAGAAAGCTCCACTTTTCCTGTATCTGTGCTGCTCTATCAGCGACTCCATACTTAACAGCCTTACAACCAGCTATATATATATATATATATATAAAACTTTTTATAACAGCCTCTCTTCTTTCACTTCTCTCTCGAAATTAGTCAGACAAAACAATCCCAGCTAAAACAATCCAAGATAAAATAACTTTTCTCTCCTGTAGATTTACAGCTTTACATCTGACTGGTACAAAACACCAACACTGGAGACTCTTTCAATAAAACATGACCATATTACCAATTACTACTGATGTTACGATGAAAACGATAACGTATTAGAACGAGCGCATTAATATAAACCGGCACTACTGTCAGAGAAACTTATAACTACTGTTTATAGAAACTTAATCAACACATTGTTTACAGTACACTACCAGTCAAAAGTAGTCTTCATTATCGTTCCTGATTTTTATTTCTTTCTATGTTGTAAAATAATACTGAAGGCGTTTATCCAAAATACATAATAATCTCCTTTGATATTGAGATGTATTTCTGCTACTTCTGCTCTGTAAAGACTTCATAACGCCTCTAATCTGAGGTGCTGTTAATTGGTCATTTTTCAGGCT
>JAQMYL010000037.1:30364290-30381987 GCA_030014365.1 Clarias pachynema
TATTTTATAGTTTTGAAATCCCCAGTATTGTTGTAGAATGTAGAAAATAAATCACTAAACAAAAACAAAGAAATTTATATATATAAATTTAGTGACTTGTGAATTGACTTACGAAATTGCTTTGAAGTTTCTGTCACTACTATAAGTATCAAGTTACCCAACATATATTTGTGTTACAGTTGACTTAAAATAAGAGACTCAAAATAAGTATTTATTTAATTATTTATTTATTTTTATACCATAATATTGGGGCAAAAACTTATACAGTGTTTTTTGTTTTTTTGTTTATTTGTTTATTAATTTTTTTTATCAACATGAGCCTACTTTCAGTTTCACAATGCTGCATTTTGTTTTGAGGTTTTGTTGTTTTGATTCATGTAGTGCTAAACTGAGCAGTTATCTGCAGTATCTACTCGGTTGAGTGTGGAGGGTGGGTATATCCAGAAAACAAATTATTAAATATCTTTAAAAAAGAAAAGAAGACAAAGAGTGGAGAAAAGGTAGGGTGTGATTGGGGGCGACTTCGCAGTGAGGTTAACTCTTTACCTTCTTAAATTTATTGAACTCCTTCTTGGACTGAGGGTCAAAGTGAAATTGTAAATCGGGCCATTGTAAAACTTGATTGATTTGATAAGACAAGCACTTTTATGTCTAATTAAATAAAGATGCAAATGTAAAGCTTTTCAACCACAGTTTGCAATACTATTTAAAGCCAAAATTATTATTATTATTATTATTATTATTATTATTATTATTATTACGTAAAAAAAAAAAAAACTAATCAACACTGTTACTGTGGGAACAGAACAAGTGAAAAGAAGTGAAACCCACTCACTGTTTTTCATTTTATGTTGTGATATGAAGTTGAAAACAAATATGCAAAAGAGCATGAAAAGTTCAAATAAGTCATCCCTTTGAACTGGTTTTTACTATGTCTTTAATCACTCATCTTTCACTCCGTAACTTTAAATAGTCTGTATCGGAAAATCTGCAGGGCACGTAGGTGTTCTTGCTTTTGTCAGGGTCGCTCGGCAGCAGTCTGTGAACTTAAACTCAGTGATCTTTGTTTTTATTGCGTTAACAAACAAGCGTGTAAACGGGTCGTGGTTAGGATATTCATTAATCACAATCCAATGTCAGAATTCTCCGTTCTCATTGATCAGGACATGGAATCTATAAGATAACGTAGGTTTATATTTATGTGATCGCGTTTTGGTAGCGACAGCTCGTTCAGAGTGGCGTCGGCAACCAGTGATATTTAAGGAGATGTTTATTTATCATTCACGAAAGGAGTCACCAGTGTCAGCGCTTTCTCCTTGCAGTCAGAGATAAATTTGCTACTTAAAGCTTTTTTAACATAGCATAGTTTGATTCTACTTGTTGCTGAAGCTGGTTATTGTCCAATAAAAGCATGTCCAAGAGTGTTTTATTCTTCTTACACCACAACATTCTGCATGTCAGTATTGCAAAACACGTATTATTTGCAACGGTACTAAGACATTCTCGCTTTAGTTTTTTCTCAGGATGTTATTCTGGTTTTCCACAAACTGTAGTGATATAAAGGTGTGTAAAACACTTCAGGAGCTGTTATAGGAAAATGATCACCTAGAGGAAGGGTGTTATGCTGAAGCTGGAGACTCTTTCAATAAATATCAAATAAATAAATAAAGTCTCCTTACAGAAAGCATCATAATATAGAAGTACCATTACCAATGTATTTGAGAGTGGTGTAGGTAGCTAAAGCATTATTAAATTCTTCTCCATTAATGACTCACTATAAACATTTGATTAATTGCCATAAACATTTTTTTTCTAAAGACAAACTCTGTGTTATTGGCTTTGAAACTTATCATTGACTTACAGCCGGTGATCCACGCCCGGGTCAAGCCACATGCAGACATCATCACTGACGGTAAATTCATAATCGTAAATCTAATTCTGAAGGAGCTCTGAGGATAACTCAATCGAGGAATAAAAAATAAAAAAAAAGAGAGAAAAATATCAGCTAGGAAATGTGCAAGATTATTATTATTATTTATTTATTTATTTATTTTTGCTATATGTGATGAAACATGTAAAATGTGGTGGTTGAAACCAAAAATGATGCAACGAGATAGTAGAGAAAATGTGATGGAAAAAGGGCATGTTAGGCTTCATATTGGAACAGAAATGAGACCTGTAGTGTGCATGGCTAACTTTCAGTCCACTTTTCAATCATTTCACATGACATGCCTGGATTTTTTTTGTTCCTTCTCATGTTTCACAGATAAAATAGAATTGCAGGTCATTCTTAATAAAACCGAGCACAACTAGTGCAGAGAAAGTGATTATGTGATACTTGGTGGTGTTTAGGATCAGTGAGGATCCTGAAGATTATACACCACCTCACCCCAGGAACTGAATTAAGAACAATTCAACACAATATTAAAACCTGGAAGTATAGTGCTGAACCAACAACGCCAGAAAAGAAAGAATAATGGAAAAGAAAATGGTGGTTGGAAAGAATAATCATAACTCACCATGATCAGAGATCACTTAAACACTTGGTAAAGTTGAAAATTATAGTAAAGATCAGAGTTATGTTTAATATTGAAAGATCAAAGCCTTTAAACACAATGTGATCCATCATGCATAGTCCCCTCTGTAGAAGCATTCGGAGGCAGTGTTATCTGGGGTTGCTTCTGCTGTAACACAATAAAATCCTAATGAAAAAGTGATGATTGCAATAAATATAATAAAACCATATAATCATAGCAGGTTAGTATTAATCAAATACAACCTCAGACGAACAACAACATGAATAAAATCTTTAATCAAATACAACCTCCCAAATGAACAAAAATGAGGCAAAAACACACACCTCTTGCTGCTTCCACATGATTTAAGAGGGTAAATTGCAGCCATGTTGCAATTAATCCATCTGGGATTAATAAACTTATTTGATTCACCAGCCCTTGATTAACTGATCATCAACAGATGTTCAGACCTCTAGAAAATTTGGCAGTTTGCTGGTGTAGAGTATTCAGGTGTGTGTTAACGCAATGCCGAGATTGTTGCAATTGTTGCTGCAACTCAATCTGTGAAGGGTTATAAAACCATTTCCAAACAATTTGGAGTTCAACGTTCAACAGTGAGAAAGATTATGTACAAGTGGAAAGCATTCAAGACAGTTATGAGTGGAGCTACAGTACATCTCAGACCCTACAGGGCTCAACTAAGCATGTTTTGAAGTACAAAACGGCACAACTAGAAGAAGACTCGGGTGGTTTGGAAGGGCTCACAGAAGAAAGCTGAACAAACATCTGAACAAACCATCAACAACTTCTGGAACAACATCATATGGACAGATGAGAACAAATTGAAGTTGTTTGGCCTTAATGCCCAGCGCCACGTTTGGCGAAAACCAAACAGCATTTCAGCAGAAACACTTCATACCCCTTGACATGCACAGCGGTGGAGGGATGATGATTTGGGCTTGACTTTGGAGTCACAGGACGTGGGAACCTTACAGTCATTGAGTCGGTCATGAACTGCTCTGTATACACAAGTCAGTCTACATCAGAATGAAATAAAAATAAAAAATAAATAAAAAATTGGAATGGCTAGTCAGTGGCCAGACCTCAACCCAACTGAAATTCTGTGGCAGGACATTAAGAGAGCTGTACATAAATTAACGCCCAAGAACCTCAATGAACTGAAGCAATGTTGTAAAGCCAAACGGGGCAAAATGACGTGAAAGACTGATAAAAGTCATACAGGATATTTTTACTTCCAAGTGTTACTTATTTTCTTACAGTTATTGCTACTAAAGGTGAAATTAAAAGCTATTGAATCATGTGGTACTTAGTATTGCCCACAATATTTTTTTTCTCATGGCTTTAAACAATGCCATGGTGAAAAAATGTATATGTTGTTGTTTACCACTTGTACACAAAAAAAATCAGGTGTGTTAAAATTAAAAGAGAGAGCGCTAGCTATAGCTTTTGTCTGTTTATATACTTGGTGCAATCCACAAAAAACAAATGCAGCACAAATCACAGAAAAAAGTCAACACTAGACGCAATAGAAAGGCACAAGAACACCCAGTGACCCGGCCTCCAAGCTCCTCAGATCTCAATCCAATCGAGCCCCGTCGGATGGTCAAACAAACAAGTCAGATCCACCCCATAACCCACGGCACCCAAAGGATCTTGTCCTGGTGCCAGGACACACCTTGTGGTGTCATGTCCCGCGGGGCCAGGGCTGCTTAAGTGGCACTAGTTTTAATGTCAATAGGTTTAATGTCATGGCTGAGCGGTGTAGACACCAGACACCAGACACCAGATGCCGCTTGCTGTTTTTGCAACTTTTTGTTTCGTCAAGATGAAGTAATGTCACTTTCTGAGTCAGTGCAGTAAAGGAGAAAGTGAATGAGAAAGAAATCAAAGACATTTCTTTTTGATGTTCTCCTATAAACTTCCATTATATGCGACTATGAATAATAATAATAATATTATTATTATTATTAATAATAATAATAATAATAATAATAATAATAATAATAATAATAATTATTATTATTATTATTATTATTATTGTAAGCTTTCTTAACATAGAGAGAGAATGAAGGCACTTTATCAGATCACTGAGCCTGTAGAACTGTCTGTGATCTGAAGCTTTTCATCCTGCAGCACTTTCTGTTAAACCACCAATGGAGAGTGTGTTTCTCTCTCTCTCTCTCTCTCTCTCTCTCTCTCTTTCACACACAGACACACACACACACACACACACACACACAAACATCACACCTCCACACTCTCTCTTGCCGTTATCACTGTGTGACAGACAGCACTTGGCACTTGACACGCACACTTGATATTATCTGGCCAGAGGAAAGATTCAGGGCCCTGACTGATGAGAACGTGTCACTCACGTATTGTTTATCTACGCCGGCGGGAAGCCTAGCAAAATAAAGAGAGCTTTCTTTCCCTGGCCTTATATTTATCATCCCATTGACTAAAAGCACGCTATTTGTGTGTGTGAGTGTGTGTGTGTGTGTGTGTGTGTGTGTGTGTGTGTGTGTGTGTGTGTTAAGTGCAAGAAACTGCCTGGAGTTTTGTTAAATGTAGCATGTCATGTCAGGTTTTAGTGAAAAGTAATCCAGCCAATGGTTCACACAAAAGCGGTTCAGCCTCAGGCGTTAGTCATTTAGATGTTGTTTTTATTTTTTATTTTTTTGAGACGCCTTTTGAAGATGATTTCTTCTATGAGAACACTATGAGAAAATTATTATTATTATTATTATTATTATTATTATTATTATTATTATTATTATTATTATTGGCGTTATTTTTATAATATTTTTTTTTATAATAGTTTTTGTTGATATGCTTTTTTGGCGAGTAGATATGCATAAATAAAAATATGTATAATGTGATTTTTATTTTATTTTATTTTATTTTATAAATTTACCAGGCTTTTTCACCTTGTTATAACATGAAAAAAGCACTAATCAAAAATGTTAATAATAATAATAATAATTACACCATCGTGCTGTGTGGTGTTGATTAATTTTATATACCAGCAGCTCTTACAGTAGTGCAACGTCAAATCACAGATTTATATTAATATATATTATATACATAAATACATTGTTTCTATAGTAACAGCTCATTGAGAGAGGCATATGTGGTGCAAGATCTACAGATTAAGTAATTAAGTAATCGTTATTAGTTGCTATGATGTAACTCGGAGCTTATTTTGTGGCTGGGTTACAACACACGTGTAACTATAAAGAGCTAAAAGAAATCATAATATTAGGTAAATGATTTAGCTCTTTACCTAATATAAAGATGTAACTGTTACAGTATCTGTTATACAAAGCAAGTAAATGCATGATGCTATAGGAAAGTACTTAACTAAAGGTTGGTGAGTGGAACTCTGTTTCCTATTGTGACACGGCTTGTTTTATTCCATGCAGGATGGAATAACTAAAGGAAACCAAATTACATTTATTTATTTATTTATTTATTTAGCTCCTCTCACTACTTTGATGTTTGTTCTTTGGTTTGAGATTTTTAGTCATCATCACTACCATCATCATCATCATCATCATCACTTAAAAAAGTCCCCATACAAGATAATCTGCTCTGATTCAGTCTTACTGATTGACAGACCTAAATGAATCAGTCTGCTTTAATAAACGTTTAACACATTTTATTTGTCACCTCATTATGAGAAGTTTTAATAGTAAAAATCTTTAGGACGGATGAAGCAGTTCCTGCTAAATTGATTGATTCTCTAAGATTCAGTCATGTGAAACAAAATGTATTTCTTCTAAAGAAATTAAAGGAAAAAATCTAAAATTTTAATACACAAAACAATTTTAAAAAATGTAAATCATGCAGAAAGGTGACTTAATAATAATAATTATTATTATAATAATAATTAGAATAATAATTATTATTGTTATTATTATAATTATTGTTATTAGTATTATTGGTGCATAATTGTTGGTAGTATATGTATTATTATTATTATTATTAATAATAATAATAATAATAATAATAATAATAATAATAATAATAATAATAAAAAGATAATAAAAAAATAATAAAAGAAGAACTTAAGAATTAAATGAATTAGTAACCTCTACTTGTGGTAATTAAGGTTAACTTTGTATAATCACTTCTTTCAAATGATCTAAGGGTGTGCAAACTTTTGCACGCAATCGCATACTTGACCTGATAAGCAGACAGGAGGATTCTCACAATGACACATCTTGTTCTACCCCTTTGCTTTCTTGAAACTTAATAAATCTAACCTCAAAAACACTTTAGTTTTGCCCTCCACTTACGTGGGCTGGAAATGACTGTAGTGTTAAAAGAAAAAAGAAAAAGGGAAAGTAAAAAGAAAAGGGGGCATTTAGTGTCAATTTTAGTTCTCTTATTTTTTATCATCTCATCACAGCGTTTAAGTGTCTAACCCTCTTCATGTGCATAGTGTGTATGAATTATGCCCCTGTGACCCCAGCTCATCCATTTAGGCAGAACATGAGGGTAAATAAGCTCCAGTGGCGGTTACTGTCCGCCTCATTGAGCTCTCTCGACAAACACGCTGCTGGAGAAGTCGGACTCAGACGTCTGCCACTGTTTATCTTGTCCTCGGGTTTGGGGAATAAAAAGCCTAAGCTTGTCTCGCTCTGATAAGCAGAGTCTGAGCCGAGCTGCTGAGGGGAAGGGTCAAAGGTCAGCTGTGCTAAGGAGCTCTTAAGTTGTATGTGTGTATTGTTATAGAGGTCGATTGAGGAACGGATGCAGAAACGGTAACGTCCTTACGCAAGGACCAAATGAAAGGAATGAAGCAGCACTGAATCTCTGTTGATTCATCCATAGGAATGATGCCTCAGTGGGAAAACACACTGCCTTGTGACGACATCAGCTTTATACTGTATGGTGCATCAGCGTCAAGTGCACAAGCATTCACTCGATTTTAGGTGGAAATATGCTAAAAAAAATTACAGATATATAATTTTTATATATAACATGCTTATTTCTGAACTCAAGATAAGTAATAATTAATTACTATCCATAATAATAATAAAACTACAACTACTACTACTACTGCTACTAATAATAATAATAAAAGTATAAAGTATAAGCAATTTATGTAATAAAATATTCCACTACATGTTCATCCAAGAGCTTATTTATTTGTAAAATAAAAGGCAAAAATTACTACTGAACTGTAAAAAATTGTGACTTGATGTGAGATTATATGCTTTAAAAGTTTTACGCTACTTCATCGGTTACATTACAAAGCAACCTAAATGTACTAGCTGTGTACTGTAAATTCACCACCATTGCAATGTTCTATATACATTAAACAAAACGCTTTTTACTACAGAAAACAACAAACCATGGTGATGTTTTTTCTTTGATTTTTTTTGTACAGGCGATAACTGCTGATAGAAATCACAAAGCATTATCCAAGTTATCATTAAAGCCAATTATTTGAATTTGTTGATTTACTGCTTTATTTCATTGTCAAATGTCAAAAAAGTCCAATATTAAAATATCACTAGTTGTTGAAAAGAAGTTTTCAAACGAGAACAATGACGACTGAAGCTTTATCGGTTGCTAGTGTGGGTTAAAGCTGGGAATAAACCAAGATTCATCTTAAAATAAAACAGCCTAAAACGGTTTAAACAGATACAGTATGGGATGTTTTGTGCTGTAAATGATTTCCAGGAAAAAATTTAGCTTTCAAAATCAATAAAAAATGACTTGTTACTATCTGAGATGAACATTTGATCCAGAGTGCAAAAACGAGGCAGCATCAAGACTATAAACATCTGAAGGTTGTACAGTCAAAATGAAAACCAACAAACAAACAAAAACAAGCATAATTCATGTGTTTGCAAAACATGGACTGTTTTTTACATCAAATGAATAAAAATAAATCAGTAATTCACCACATACTAGACTATTATTTGCAAGATGGTTCATACGCCCCCCCCCCCTTTAAAGTCTTAATTAAACAATAATTTAGACATGATCCTTTCATGTCACTCGTGTCCACGCTTTATTAAAAAATAATAATCTTCCTGTCACTTCAGAGACTCTGTACTAATGATTAAGGAACATCACCATTGACCACTATTAGCAAGCTATGGGCAAAATATCAATTAAACACACAACAAAAAAAGCTAATTAATAATAGGATTTTTTTTATATGGTTTATTTTTTAATTGATTGTTATTTTTCTATACATGCCATATGAGAACTTCCGATTACAAAATTACCTGAACAAACTGCTAGTGTGTTAGCATGCATAGCTGCATCACATTTACAACATATTTACAGGTACTGAGGTACTGGACCAAAATAATTAAACAACAAAACACAGCAAAAACAAAAACAGAGCGCAAAGAATGCAAATTAGAAATTAAATATATATGTAAGAAATGTATCTTTTTTTCTCTTGGATCAGATTTGCACTTTAAACACACCAGTCATTGTGGAAGACAGTTTGTTATCAATATAATATGAAATATGATACATATTGGTTAATAAAAAAATAACAATAACATAAAATGTGGTTATTTTGTTCTTGTAAAAAGGAATGTTGTTAGAAAAAAAAATGGAAGACCCCTCAAAACCTCAGAAATCGCTTTCATTTTCAGGTAAAATTTCCTTGAAGAATGTACAGTAAAGCAAGCAAACAAGCAATCAAGCAAACATACAAATAAACAAATAAACAAATAACCGTCATGGAAGACCTATTGATATAGTTTTTCATTATTGTGATCAGGATGCTTAGGAAAGCGCATGAAAAAAGAAATATGAAACAAAAACATCTGCACAAGAAATAAAGAAACCATGCGTCATCACATAAGCCATATTGCTAAGGGTTTTTGCTTTATCAGTCATAACAAAGAAAAATAAACATATATGTATATAAAAAATAACTACATTTAAAAAGGTGGTAACAAATATACTGTAATTTAAATATTACAAAAGTGGAAGACATGGATTGTGGGAATAAAAAAAAAACATCTGGCATCATGGAAGACATACTGTATAGTTGTAAAGTAAGGTAAGCTTATTGTTGTTGTTGTTGTTGTTTTTGTTGTTTTATTTCATTTTACAATTAAATATGGACCAGCATGTACAAGTATAATAAAAGTATAATAACATTTAAACCCCTGAGACCCGGACGCTACTGTTGTGTACTCTGCAATTTATTTTTACGTTTTCTTTTGATGAGTGCATGACGACTACAGACTTAACCATTGTGTTTTAACAGGAATACGTTTGAATAAACAATTATATCTCTACATATACAATGAAGTTGATGGGGGGGGGGGGGGGGGGTAATTTTTTCATATGAGGACAATCAGGGATACAAATATTACAAAAGTAAGAGATACGTAATGTAGCATGTTTTGTTTGCTATAACGGGGCAACATATCGATATAGTTTTGTTCATTTTGCTTATCAGTGGTAATGAATGTTTTCTCTCCATTATCGCAATAAACTAAATGAACCTCTTGCTTTTCTTTGACAGATTGTGCAATGAAAATGGAAATGCATGTAAAACCTCATGAGAGCACATGTTTCTCTACAATATGCATAAATAGGTGACTTTTCCCAGACCAATAAATGTATACATGTAAGGTTGGAATGTTATTGTGTCAGCTCATGAAGCTTATCTCAGGCTAGGGTCACACAGGCCAAGAGGTAGGGGGCTAATCATCAAGGCAATTTGTCCCACCACCACTACACACCACCCCTCTTGGGGACGGCCCCCCGGCACCTCGTCAAGCCTAACCCCCATCTCAGCCTCATCAAAAGCCGGTTTGAGGACTCTCGTGTGATATAAAGCGGACATTTAACATTGATATTGAAATAAAGGGTAAACACTAATTAACCCTGGGCTGCAGGAGCAGTTCCTTCGAGAGCTGGCTTTACAAGAAGAGCTATGTGTTTTAATTGTGCTCAAGCAGGAGTGTTTTTTTTTTTTTTTTTTTTTTTTTTAAATGAAAATTGCTGCATGGCCTTAATTTCTATTTGAAAGCCCATTTCATGGAAGGGCTAAAGAAATAAAAAGCACCAAATGTCCATTGGGTGTAAAAATGGTGGCTTATAATGGGTAGCTTTCAAGTGAGAGAGCCAGACATCAGGAAAATGAGAAAAGGCAGAGCCCTATTTGGTCCTGATGCTTCCAATCAGGATCTAATGACCATGTTGCTGAGATACATCCTAAGGAAACGAGATTTCTTCTTTTCCACCTCTTTGCCGTCATTGTTCTAGGGGATTTTCCGGACAGTCCTGTTTCCAAGCTCTAATATAAAGCGGATTACTGACACACTCCCATTGGGAGACATTTAGAGGGCCACCTGCTGAGCTGCTCATCTAGACGTCCACCATAGACCAAGCCTCTATTGTTCCAGCTCTGAAGCGTCTATTCTGGATTCCAATGAGTCAGTGCACTTAGGAAACCACACTGCCAGGCTGGAATTCAGGAATACTGTTAGGTTTGTCACAGGTGGCTTTTGTTCTGGCAAGAGTTAGTCATCTCCACCAGCTGAACACCATTATAAGCCCTGGAAACCAAACAAGCGGCTCAATGGATAAACGTACTTATTGCGCCTGAACGCACTGATTCGGTCTTACCCATACGCGATCATCGGCGCATTTAATGCATTTTACTTTGGCACAAGAGGAAAGAATACCTTTTATAGTGCTAGGTTTTCTATCACTCTAACATTTCTCAATACTTTCCAAAGGTGTACCATGCCCAAATCAAGACTTTAGAAGACAGATGTCACTAAAGTCTCCAGACTCTGCCACTCCTTTCTGCCACTCTATACAAGTCTATGTAGAGAGTGTGTGGAGAGAGAAGAAGCTCTGACCTGGTGTGAACCCCTTTCAAATGGATCTGGGTGATTGGAAGCTTCTGAGATTGAATCCTGGTGTTGTCACTGTTCGGTCCCTGAGCTAGGCCTCTAACATTTAACAGTTCAGGTCAATTGTAAGTCATTTTAGATAAAAGTGTCACCATCGTCTCACAATAGGACACCATTCCTCTAGAGAGGACTGTAGAAGGATGACAAGTGTTTCACCAAAATCTGTGAGACTTCTGCAGACGTCTGAGAAAGTATATATTACAGTACATGTGGATATTAAAGATAATCCTTAGGCTCATAAATCTTCTTCACAAGTGATCTCATCTTTGAGGGAAGCAAAGTTGGTGTTGTCTTCTCTGAGCAATTAGGTCCTGTTTAGTTGTGGTGCTTTGACCTTTGCTCATCAGGATGTAAAGCATAGGAGCTCAAACCACCTGCCTCTGACAGACAAATATCTTGATTTTAGAGTAACCAAAGGAGACTCTTTCTCAGCACCATAGTCAGTAGGTATCTTTATGAAATCCTTTTTTGAATCTTGATCCAATAGGGTCTGAATGTTTTCTGTTTGCCTCTGGCTTACTTCCTTGATAGTTCCTGGATGCTTCACATCCTCACCACAGCTCTAACATGTCCAAACCCACATTTCTTTCATTATAAGCTCTTGTTGTAGGTCTTGTGGTTGTACAAGTTGTACTTGATCATTAGTCAGTCACATGATAATACTATAACCTTTGCCAAAAACGTAATAATGTACTTAAAATTCTCAGAAGCACTGTTTCTCTGACTGTTTCTTCTTGTATTTTAAACAAGGCCAATACTTGTATGCTTGCTGGAGTGCTTTTATACTGACAAGATAGTCTGAAACCTCCTTCCCAACAAAACACGTGCAACACACTTAAACCCCATCCAGTTCAGATTGATACGGTATACAGTACATTCCCTGAGGTAGATTCCACTACACGAGTCTGCATGTTTACAAGTTTTCCTTCCATTTTCACATCAACTATAATGCGAGTTATGTTTCTGTGTAACACCCGGTTCCAGGAAGGATCGAAAAGATCTGTGCAAACGAGAAAGCAGGAAAAACAGAAGGATATATTCGCTAATCCCCATGACCTGCCAATCCCTTTCTCAAAACATTTGTCTCACAGGATCTCCTAATCTTTAGATTGCAGACTCTGCCAAAACCATGGCTCGAATAAACATGTCATGTACTTTTGAACGTGTGTCAAACGAAGGAAATCTCCTGAGAACTGGAAGGAAGTTTTGAAGAAGAGTACATTTCATTATTCTATTCATTTTTTATTATTTTTTTTAACTCATCTGGTTTCAAACTGTACTCTTTCTCATTTAATTAACCAAGTTATTTAGTCTGTACAGGCAAAAAAAAAAAGGATGCTAGCCCTTTCGATCAATCCAGTGTAGTACTAAATGTAAGTCAGACCATAAGGGGAACAAAAAGGCATTACATAACCCAAGCCAGGCTGTCCACTCTTGTCCATCTCCAAAGCCACTGTTTGCTCGAACCCATCAGCCTGTAATGCATTAGTCATGCATTAGCCTATTTCACAGCTGTGTAAGAGCGGTACAACAACAAGATATAGTGGTAACATTTTCCATGAAGTCAAGAATGACCAAAATAAATAAATGAATAAATGAAAAGTTGTGCATAAAAAAATAAAAATAAATAAATAAATAAATAAATATTCCCACCCCCCAGATATTTAAGTATAAAAAAGTTTGTCTTTCTTCTTGATGGTTGTCAGCCTTAATTGGTCAATCATGTGATTCACAATCAATATAGTCATCCAAATCATTTTGGAAATCACTTGTATCTGCCCAGTTTTCTGTTAGGTTTTGCAGTTTCGCAGTTTTGCTTGAATTGTTTCATTAAAAAAAAAAAAAAAGTTAAATAGTTGATCCTGTCCGGTATAGGATTCTACAGGATCTTTATAGGTTTCTACACAGATGCTTCCTACGTAAATAACTGAGTCCCCACCCAGGACTGATTCTGGGCTCATTTCCAAGACGACAAGGAATTGGTTCTCTAGACTGCTCAGGATGTCAAATGTGGCATTTATACTTCATGGTTGTCAGGGGAAATTGTCCAAAAGTTGCTCATAATATAAAAAAAAGGCAAAATTACTTTCATTTAATCAAACTGACTTGCTGCTCTATTTTGTCATTTAATTTAATTTTTATCATTTTGTTTTATTTTACCCCATGTTTTTTTTCCTTAATCCAGGACAGCGATATGATTAAATGAAGCAGTGATTGTGAGCATGATGGTGTGGGTCATATTAAGGAAGGAAATGATTTAGGGAAGGATTTGCTTTTTTTTTTTTTAACTTATTTTAAATACCACTGGCCGTCCCTTTCAGGGTCACGGCTCGAACTCTATTGTGTCAGGATGTAAATACTGTATAAACTTATCACACTGGGAGCAGATGGGGTGCACTTGTTTCATGTTAGTTCCACATTGAGACCAAACATCACTTCCTCCTTTGTGGTTATTTTGCATTTCGTGTTGTGAAATAAGTTAAAAGAGCAAGTTTTAAAAAACGACTGTTTTGCCTCTATAAAAGCTATTTCATAAAATTTACATGGTGACTAGAAGTATAAAACTGCTACATGACTTAAATAAGTATTTGTGACAAAAGGGTTATATATGCAAAATTAAACAAACCAACAATGCAACAAAAACAGGTGGCTGAAAACATCCTCCTCAGCTGATTCACAGGATTCACTGGTTAGAAATAGAGCTAATGGAGAAAGGAAGCAAACTTGTGTGTAGGAACCATAAAACTCACCTGAGAACAGTGAACCAAACCTAAATGAATTGTTCAATCAAATTGTACTGTAATTAAATTTTAGTTCTTCTGGCATTCAGCTTCGTCCTTCGTCCCAGACCTACAAATAAGCCCCAGCACCCAGCCTGTACAGTATGATTCATACCTGAGTCAAAGTTCTTCCAGTGTACAATGGAGCAGACTCAAACAACCTTTTGGCACTGAAAGTGTTGCAAAAGCGAAATGAAATTTGGGAAACAGCATGGGGTTAAGCAAAGTTTAAGAAAATTATTCAGTCCCAAAGTGACTTCTCTCTGAGGAGTAGGATTGAAATTCCAACTATACATGACATTTTTCATTAGAATGAAATTTGGCACACTTAATTCGAGCAGATTAGATGGCAGAGAATGGGAAATTTAATGATTCAATGCAACTCTTTGAGGTTTACTATAAGGAAAAAGACCTACTGCAGTAACTGGCAAAGATGGATAGATAGATAGATAGATAGATAGATAGATAGATAGATAGATAGATAGATAGATAGATAGATAGATAGATAGATACTGATTCATCATTTTTGGTTTGGCTGTATGTACGATCCGAGAAAGTCAGATCAATACACAAATTCTGGCAAAGCGCCCGCTCCTCATTTGTGCTCCAGCGTTTAATTGGCCTGGCTGATTTTAATCCTCAAACGCTGTTAAGAAACAAAAAATCGTACCACCATTTGTCCAGCTTTCCCCAAATTAATGATTCCCACGGGTGAAAGAAAGTATAGAAAATTAATACTTAAGTGAAAATGTGGAGTGAAACTGTTTTGGTGCTAATTAGAGGTTTTGAATACTGTTTCCCACGGCGCTGCTGAATTCTGCATTCGGCTTGGTCGGAAGGTGATTAAGTTCCTACAGCTGCGCCCCTGACAGCAGCTCAGTAACTTACAGTATTCATAGGAGCTTACATGTTGGACATTGTCGATAGGGTGAAGTGTTTCTGTAACAAAATGTTTAAGGAAGGAGTCTCCAGTGTCAGTTCAGACATAAAGCTTTAAGTCTTTGGATATCTTTAGGACAGAGGTGTTTATGCTTTATGTTGTTTTCTGTAACATGGTGGACATGGTGTGATTTACTTTTTTTTTTATCTTAACTTTACTGAAAAGGAGAGAAAGAGGAATGGTGAAGGAATGACTGTTTGTAGCTGCGGATGGGAACTAACTTGTCTCATGGAATTTCACTAAACATAACTATGAATTAATATGTTGTCATTTTCGATGCAAAAATTTCTATAACTTTGTGTTATAATGGGGAGACAATACTTTGAGTCATGCTGTTAGGGGGAACTAATCAACTTTGGGGAGGGAACACTAACTCAGCTTCTTTGTTGATTGATGCTTTTTTTTTTTTTGGTTAACATGCACAGATTAGTATATGGAGAAGAATGAATTGTTAAAATCAGAAAAATGTAAAATGAAAAATTTTGGATTATTTTACCCTAAACATATAACTTGAGGGTATTCATTCTGAATTACCCCATCAAACTGAGTCATGTTTCCACTACGTCAGTAGAATTCTGGCTTGTGCTATGACCATACGGTAGGTAAGTCCATGCCACATCATATTAGACTGAATTAACTTCATATTAGGTTCTTCAGGTTCTCACCATGTTTACGACACACATGCAGCAGGTGACCAGCGCGTCAATGTCAGATTTAGAGAATTAAAATACTGGATCCAATTCCTTACACCATCTCTTTGGGATGAAAAGCACTGCTTATGTTATAGTATTTATACCAACATACTGTAGTAAGCGTGTGATAAGAGCCTGGTTAACCAATGGCTCTTATCACAGGCTTGTCATTGGATGTCTGATGGGCGCATGATCATGAGTTTGACAGGAATTTGGTGCCAACATGATGGACGTATTGAGAACCTGACAGGGAACAATGCTATGAAGTAGTATGAACTTCTTAAATGCACATTTTTTCCATTCATACTGCGTTCCTCTATTTTTTTAGGATGCTGTTGTAAATTCATGTTCTTCGTCAAAGTGTGATGGGGAACTTACACTTTTAGTCCTCATTACATAAGCTGGTACTTAAGTACATTCCAACTGTGATGGTGATTCCTCATCACCAGTTCTTCAGTTTAGAAATGAGAAAGAAAGTAAACAAAAAACACACTATCATGAGTGTGTAAAAACTGAAACATAGTGAAAGGTAAGACTTTAAACAGTTTAAGACTAGCGCCCTCTTTTTGCGCTCTAATTGAAATCCTTAGTACCTTAGAGTCCTTGTATCTACATGACAGCATGCAGATTTCTATACACGCTAAATTTACACTATGTACACAACCACGCCCTGTATTGTCCTCTTAGTTTTGTCTTCTCTCCATCCGTGTCCTCAGATGTCTAGCTCTTGGTCCGTGCTGAAGTGTTAGGATGTTAATGTGATGATGCAGGTCCTCATCATGGGTTTGTCTATGGATTTTAACCATTTCATATCAGCACATCCATGAGTCCTTTTGAAGACAGAACATTTAATATGTTGGTTGATTCCTTGTCACTTGTGAAGCTCCATGCCTCGATTCGCGCTCCAGTATTGCTCTCATGTACATTTTATGTTTTGCGATGCTGCCTGATCTGAGTGCTTTAACAATCCCGATGAAATATTGGTGGCTGTTTGCGTTAAACGTCTTTAAATGTAAGAAAATATTGTCATAAAAACTCACTTTTAGAGATTCACTTTTATGATGATTATCTAAGTCATTCCACATCAAAATTATGATTATTGATCAGCAACTATTTATGTAAATTCAATCGTTTAATTGGTCAGGAGTTTGTTTTTGCAGGGTTTGTTGACATCTGTATGTTATTAACATGACTTTAACACAGAACTCTCATTACTAACAAAATTTCAACAGATCAGGCAGCATAGCATCGCCACTACCTGATCCGCACCTCTTACCTAAATTGCAGAGGCAAGGGCTTGCAGATCAGATAGCTTATATACTGAATGCTTGCACGTGCTCTTCAAGTCAGTAGAGTTCCCACAGTTGATGAATCGAAGCCCATGGAGATGAGCATGTCCAGCATGAATGATCTCATACTGTTCCATCCTCTGCTCAGCAAATTAGAGACATGATGGCGGAAAAAAACTGGCAGAACTTGTTGTATTCAGAGTCGATTCTTTGAGTTTAACACCCAAGTCTTAGTGTTGTTGGAGAGAAGAAAAGTTGAAATGTGACGATTTCGCTTTCAAATCCTTTCCTGCTCCTTCAGGACTACATCTGGAGTATACCACAATCCCATTGTAATCAGCATTGTGATCCATGAGATCTGTATTTTTATTTATTTATTTGTATTTTTTTGCAAAAGCGCCCCAAATTTCAGTTTACTATAAGGAAAACTTAAAACAGGTTTAAAAAATATATCTTAGATTTAATCAAAAAAGATCTACGAGGACTCGGCTAGTCATTGTCCATGCTCTTGTACATAACAGTTTCTTTACAAGTATATATACTGTAT
>JAQMYL010000037.1:30423281-30434157 GCA_030014365.1 Clarias pachynema
TGGCGTCGGTCCAGATTTAACCGTATTTGGGTCCGGATGCGGACCGGAGTCCGCCTATTGAGTACCCCGGGTATAGATGTTGATGATGTGTAACTTTGATGATGCGTTTACCATGATCTTCACTTCTCAGTAACTTCTGTTGAGTCCAATGTGATTCCAGTCCTGGTGCACTTCACTAGATTACTTTATCTAATCATCTCATCATTTACGACAACATTTATCACTGAAATGCAATCCACTTTATTCTTTCTGGTTGTGGAAAGGGAACAGGGTGTTTCCCATTGGCTTTTTAAAGGTGTGTTAGTACTTTAAACCATTTTACATGTAGGTCACTGTATGTACATCTTCATTATGGGATTTTTATTTTTTTTTTACTTTACAAAAATGAAACCTCAAAGCAGTAGAACACAGAGAACAGTCATGTCGCTCTACATGCATGCTGTGAACAACGTGAGTTGATGTGAGGTGTTGAAGCGGAACTACTCTCACCACCATGAAGTTGTTTATTCTACTAGAACAGCACATATTGACGTGTTCTACGTTCCGCTACTATTTATTTACTTTTATACAAGAGTTGAACACAGATTGAATGAGTGATTTTCTACAAGTGGTGATAATGGATGGTAACAGCACCGGAATGTTTAACTATACAGTACAGTATGTATCCCAGAAGTTATACAATTATTAGAATTAATGCTTTACAATTATTAATTACACTAACTGTAGGACGCAGCGTGGGTGAGAGTTGGTCTGTACGGTCCACAGTACCGGCTGAATCCCAAATCACTCTCTAACCCCTGATCAAGAGCACTTATTGTTGTGTAGAATAAGGGGTTGTACATCCTACATAGTGCACTAGCTTTTCATTTTACGCTATTTGGAATTTAACCCCAAAACCCGAACTTATTCTAAAGAGGAATAAGTGGAAACACAGTATAAAGCGAATCTCATAAGTTTCTCAGGACTGTCCACTTCCTCCATGGTTTATTCTCCATGATTTGTCATTGATGAGACAGAAAAACAAAAAGCAGTTTGTTACCAAGTCATGCTACAAAGAAACCATAAAACACCTAAACTCTGACTGTTACGAAGCTGCCACTGACACTGGAGACTCCTTCATAAATTCTAAACAAGCATCTCGGCTTTCTTTCTTTTAATTCACTGTACTGTTCCTAGGTCTGAGCCATTACCGTAGAAACGATAATGTGTTACGATAACAAGCGCATTAATACAAACCTGTGATTTGTAGCTACTGTCAAAGCTGCTGCTGAATTCTGACCAATCAGAATCCAGAATTTAGCAGCACTGTAATGGTAAGGACAACGTTTCCTTCTTAGTATAAATCACACGCAGATTTTTAGATAAGAACCAACGCTCACTGCACAAACATCTTCTCTCTCTCTCTCTTTCTCTCTTTCTCTCTCTCTCTCTCTCTATATATATATATATACACACTCGAGATATATATATATATCTTGACCAATCATCTCTGTTCATTTCATTTCTCATGTCTCTGTAATGGGATGTAATGAGGCGACGTTTTCAGACTGTCCATTAGGCCAGTGGACGGCCGAGTAATGGCAGGTGAAGAAAAAGCACTTCTCGAGTAAAATACTGATGAGTTCAAATCTTTGACACTAAGTGTTCTAGTGTACTAACTGTACAGCAGGAGAGATAGGGATACACTCACTCGACTTCAGCTTATTAATAAATATGAATAACAGTCATGGAGAACTTTCCCCTCCATTTCCCTTCTTTAGCTTTTCTCTGTCGAAACAGACTCGCCTTGTCTTGCAGCTGTGGTCCACAATGTTAGGAAAAAGAAATTAAAAGCTACATTGAATTAGCTAAAGAAATAAAAGGAAACCCTCATCATAAAAAGGGCAGAAATCATTAAAGATGATATGTAATACGGTAAAAAAATCTAGAAAATAGGAAATGCCACGTTACTCAATCAGAGGATTTCTATCTAAATGCTTAAAATGTTTGAAATACTAAAAAAAAAAAAATTGTGATAAAAAAAACATCAAAGGAAGTTCAATAGATTAAAGAATATCAAAGTAAAAAAAAAAATTTTGCTCAATGTGTTATTGGTATTTTTATATATTTAGATGTAGCAATTACATAAACACAAGAATTATAAAAAACAAAATATATGCATGAAATATACACAAACGTGAAAAGTTGTAAAGAATATCAAAAGACTTTTTGCACTAAATATCCAACATATTATACTGTAAGTAATAATAATAAAGAATAAATTGAAAGTATATATTTTTAAGTTCAATACTAAACATTTAAAGAAACTATAAGTTTAAAAGAAAAAATCATAATTAGCTGGCCGTAGATCTGCTTTAATCTCAAAAGTAATTTTTAAACAGCACCAGAGCAGTCACGTGGCATGACACACACTCTCAGCACACGCTCACGACAGGATGAAGCAGTTATGAGCTTTATATGGCTTCCTGAGGCGCTCTGAGTGTTTATCAGAGGAACTCAGGCGAGGAGCTGGTGAACACAGACTGATAAGGAGGGTGAAGATGTTTAAGGATGTCTGTTAGAAATCAGGGGGGAAAACACAATAAGCGAGATTTTACACGGCTGACTGAGTTCTGAGGCACGACGACACGGATCATGTGGAACTTTAGAGCTGGACGTCTGGGTGAACCTCACATGTCTCCTACTGTATGCTGACCATCATATAGTTCTTTTCACTAAAATGATACATTCAAAATAAATTATACTAAACACAGTGTGAAGTATTCAGTAAGTTAGTACTTCAGTACTTCAGTTTCCTGCAGAAATGGAAGCCAGTTAAGTGTATTTAAAAAAAATATGTTCTCATTAAGTCCTAATCATAAATAGTTGTAATATGATTGTAAGTTGTAGAATGTATTTCAATATTAAAACGAATAACAGTGATCAAATATTGAACAATGGGAACATTAAATGTAGATCAACAATACTGTGCAAAAGTTTTGACCCCCTCAGCTTTTCTTCATATTTTTTCTTCCAAGAGCCAGACATTCCTCTATTTTTAATGTAGTCTTGAGGAATACTTCTCCAGCTTTCCTGAATGACTTTTCTAGCTCTTATTTTTGGCTCTCATCATTTTTACTCCAGTCCCTGCACCGGAGCAGTTTCAGAGGAATATTTTTTGTTTAAGACACTCCATGCATGACCTGTGAATCATTCCAGCATTAAAAAAAAAAAAAAAAGAAATCTATTTTTAAGACATGACACAGGTCCAGATGATGACAGATGATCAGGTCGGTGATTAGTTATACTGCTGATGCTGAATGCCGAGTGGTTGGAACAGACGAGAGGGGAAATGAGGCTGCTGCTGAAGTTGTTACAGTAAATCAACAAACTATTTTTAAATTGTATGTTAAGGCACTTTGTAGCTCATAGTTTAACCTTTCTTTCATTTATTTGACATCATTTAATTTATTTTAATATAAAAAATGATGGGTGGCTCAAGACTTTTGCTCAGTACTGTATGTAGACTCTTCTCATGGATTGTTGTGTAATGTGTTGTCTAATAACAACTCTCTGATCTCACCTTGGCCTAACCAACTGTCCTTTTCCTCTCACATTGCTAATCTGACCCACTCATATCAGGTTCTTCTGTATAATCTCAGAAGGATTCATGCGTTTCTATTCACAGGTCATTCAGGTGCTTGTTTACTCCCTTGTCATTTCGAGACTGCAACGCACTCTGAGCCTCTGAGCAGTAATCGACCTCTGAAACTCATCCAGAATGCAGCTGCACAAATTGTTTTCAACCTTTGTAAATTCTCCTACAGCACTTCGTTACTCCGCTGGCTTCCTGTAGCTGCAGATTCAAAATACACAGGCTCGTACACAAGGCCGAATAAAAACAGACCGGTTACTAGCACTTATCACCCCGTGCACTGAACCGCGCTCCCTCCCTGGTGCTCTAGCATTGCTCACTGCTGTTCCACCATCTCTCACGGCACAAAGACGACCCGCGTCAGGACTCGGTTCTGTTCTGGATCCTACATTAGGTGGTGGGATGAATGTCTTCTAGGTGTTTGAACAGCTGAGTTACTTTCAGTCTTCAAATGATGTATAAAGACCTAAATCTTGAGGATATTTTTATCAATAAGGGCTTCAGAGAGTTTCTGTAAATTGCCCTGGATAAGAGTTCCTGCCAAATGCTGTAAATGTAAGTGCACGCATTTCCAACAGAGATCTATAGTGCATGCAAAGATTCTTTAATGGTGCACCAACTTTACTGCATTTTTCACCACTTAACTAATAAAACACCGGCATTTATAACATACTGTAATGTTTGGTTTTCAACAACGCTGTCAACTCTGTGCTAGAGCCAACGCTACTGTATGTGAAAGTGTTTTGCTGTTTTAGTTTTCCTCACAAATGCACTTTTTCTTTTTTTTTTCACTGTTGCATTAATAATTGCACAATCAAGTTTTATGTGCCATTTTTTTGATTTTTTATTAATTTGCACTCAACCCTATGGATTGTTTCCTCCAACCTGCTCCATGCACCATTTCTTTTTTTACTTTTTTTTTTATTTTTTACAACAGTCACGGTATTTTCCTCTGAGTCGGTCCGTTTATTTGTTAGTTGCAGCAGGAGCATCTAAATTAGCATTTTGACCTTGACCATGTGGGGACGTTGCCAGAAACAAGTCGTTCACACACCCAGCTAACGATGTTCTGACACATACACGCTAATTAGGACAGGCATCTGAAATAAAGTCATAGAACTGCTGAGTAAGAAGAACAGGGGACCGAGCACTGCTTTTGATAAATAAATATATTTATAACATCCAAAATAAGCACAAGACAAGAAGACAGGGGCACGAGTGATATTTAAGGGACAATATGCTTTTTTTTCTTTACACCACTTATTTAACAAGTCAGAGAGCAGGAGGCAATGTAGCCCATTAGCCCAGTTCAACATAGAAAAATCTTAATAAAAAATAAATAATAATAATAATAATAATAATAATAATAACTGCCTTTCTGAATTTGCATTAAAATTTAAGTTTTTACATCGAAGATAAAATTTAAGAATTTTTTCTTTTAATATGCCTTGATTCCACCCTCAATACTCAGTGCACACTAAATGCTTAATAAAAATAAATGTTTGCAATCATGACTTTTTTAAGAGCGAAAAACAAGGAAAAAGAAGATAGAAAGCGTGTCCTTCATTCCAGAATTAATCAAGAGACCATGCGGAGCTTCAGGCTATTTAACAGCTTTGAAGTCCAAGCCGTACTTTTCCATCCTCCATCCAGACGTCCATCAGTTTCCACATCTGGACACTCATGGTGAATCAAGTGGCATTATTTACACTGTTTGTGTTGATTAGTGTAACATTTTGAGAATGCATGCTGTATATCCCGAGCTCACGACAGCAGGAGATCTCTTGCCACATCCCAACCCCAGGAATGTTGCTCTGAGCACGAACTTGACAAAATCCGTCCGCACTAACCACAGATCTCCATGGAAGTCGACTACAGTATTTCTGTTAAAGGGAGGGGAAGTGGGGGGGGGGGGGGTGTTGTGCAATCAATGACAAGGCTGAGATAGAAGCGATAGCGGAGCATCAGTGCAGACGGAGGAGAAGCGGCGTAACGCTATACGGCTGCAGGAAACGCACGGGAAGTCCTGAAGCTTCTTTGGCCAGGCAGAAACGCCGAAGAAGAAGAAGCATGTGGGCCTTTTCAAAGGAAACGATAAAATATTAAGCGACACCGGATACCTCGTCTCCTCTGGCTGTGGACCTGAGGACATACTGTGTGTGTGTGTGTGTGTGTGTGTGTGTGTGTGTGTGTGTGTGTGTGTGTGTGTGTGGTGTGTGTGTGTGTAAAAGGGATAAGCAGGTTGAAGAGGAGGTCAGGACAAATAGACATGGAGGTGATGCTCACAGCTGCTGCAACAACACTGTGACTCCGGCTAATAAACAATAAATAAATAAATAAATAAATATATATTTTTTATTATCTCTTACATTTAGTTTAGTTTATTTCTCTATTTTTTATTACTTTTCAAAACAAAATTATATAATTTGTCTGTTATAAATGTTGTTGCTGTTGTTTTTAGTATTCTGAGTGTTGTTATTGTTATTAGTGATGGTGGTATTGTAGGTTTTTATGGTATTAGTGTTTATGGTGGTGTTATAGATGTTATTGTTGTTGGTGGAGGTGCTGATGGTTTTGTTATTGCTGCTGTGCGTGCTGTTGTTGCTGTTGTTCTTGATGGTGGTGGTAACAACCATTCTTATTGTTGTTGTTGGACTGGTGGTGTTATTGTTGATTATTTTGTTGCTGTTGTTATCGGTGGTGGTAGTAGTTGTTCTATTGTCATTCCTTTGTTCCTATTAGTGTTGTTGGTGGTGGTAGTGTTGTTGTTGCTGGTGGTACTACTAGTAGTGGTGTTGTTGATATTTTGTTGGTGTTGCTGATATTGTTGTTGCTATTGTTGTTAGTGTTGTTTTCATTGATGGTGGTTGTATTGTTGGTACATTGTTTTTTTTTTTTTTGTTAGCATTGTCCTTGTCAGTGTTGGAGGTGGTGTTAGTGTTTTTCGGTTAGTGCCCTTGTTGATGACGTTGAGGTCGTTGGTGGTAGTGGTGTTATTGTTTTTGTTAGTGTTGCTTTTGTTGTTGTTGTTGTTGTTGGTGGTGGTGGTGGTAATGTTATTGCTATTCCTGTTGGTAATGGTGCTTGTTAGTATCTCTTTTTTGTAATTGCTATTTAAAGGTCACCTTTACATTTAAAAAGTAATCATAAAAATGTATATACTGTACATGCAGAGTAAATATGTGATTTTAGTTTTTGTGACATTTTTTTTTTCTCTCATCCAAAAGTGGAATAATGTGTAAGATAATAAGGCAGTGTGTGGGAAGATATCCAGCTGTCAGCATGACAGAAGCAGAATAGATTCTATAATAATAATAATAATAATAATAGTAATTATAATAGGCAGCACGGTGGTGTAGTGGTTAGCACTGTCGCCTTGCACCTCCAGCGTCCGGGTTCGATTCCCGGCCAGGCTCGATTCCCATCTCTGTGTGCATGGGTTTCCTCCGGGTACTCCGGTTTCCTCCCACAATTCAAAGACATGCAGGGTAGACTAATTGGCCTTCCCAAATTGCCCGTAGTGTGTGAATAGGAGTGTGTGTATGTGTGTGTGCCCTGCGATGGTTTGGCACCCTGTCCAGGGTGTACCCCGCCTCGTGCACTAAGTCTCCTGCGATAGGCTCCAGGTCCCCGCGACCCTGAATACGGTATAGAAGATGAGTGAGTGAGATAATAATAATAATATTTACGTTAATTGTGGAAATTAAATAAAACATAAGCAATGATTATATTGCTTGTTGTTATTAATACTAAAATAAATGTAAAAAATAAATTTAATTAAATTAAGACAATAAAACTATGAGATGATCAGTGTATTCTATTAGACGTCATGCTGAATGCAGTGACTTTCGTAGACGCCACATGCATCTCTAATGGGCTTTTTAAAAATCATAATAATAATAATCTTCCTATGCTGTACCTAGATATGTGTAGCCCTCTATCTTCTCCTTGAAAGAATGTCCAGTGTTAACGGTGGTGTCCATGCCAAAGCAGATGGCCGGCTGCTCGCGCTGGCATGAAGGCTCTATTTGTGTCACTGCTCAGTGTTCCAGATGGCTTGCCGTGTGAGACTTGTTTGGCCATAGGGGACTACATACATGCTTTTGTCATTGGGATCGGGCCACCAAGGACTGTCCATTTACACCCTTATTTTAACCATATGCATATTTTTTTATTAACCTAAATAAGACTACAGGTAAAGGACAACATTTCCTCAGGAGGGTGCTGTGTTTAGAAATGTGGTTTGGCCTTAAAATGACAGTCTTGTTGAGGTGGTGGGTAAAATCATTCTGACAAGCATGATACACACCAACACGAACGTACAGGAGAGTCAGGAGGAACCGTCATGGTCGCAAAGATATATCTTGTATAAGTTGTAAACAGCCGTGCTCGAGTTTGTGATTGCTTATTTGATGATTCCTGCTGATTTTATATCTAAGGTTTTCTTCACAACATTATTCATGTTTCGAATTTCTTTTTTTATTTTTCTCAGGCCTCTTACATGAATATTTCACACATCACATTTTTTACAGGAAGTGTCTACAGGAAATATCTTCCACTAAAAGTCGTGCACTTCAGCTAGCAGACATTTTATAGTTTATGCTGCTAGCATAGAGCCGCGCTGTCTACTGTACAGTACATACGCCAAGGGTGTTAATAGCTAATATTTTCTTTTTGTGTTATTCTGAACCAGAATAAAATGTTTATTATTATTATTATTATTATTATTATTATTAGTATCATTATTATTAATAATAATAATAAAATAAATAATAATAATAATAATAATAATAATTATTATTATTATTAATAATAATAATAATAATAATAATAATAATAATAATTATTATTATTATTATTATTATTATTATTGTTATTATTATTTGTTATACTGACTTATTCAGTTTTATTAATTAACAAATAAGGAGAAAAAAAGAAATAAACTTGCAAAAATAAGTTTTTTATATAAGATCATATTTACGTGTCATGACAGTTCACATTCATAACTGCAATTAACTTTTATCTGACTCTAATATGGACACATCTGTCCTCTGAAACAGCACACACACAAACGTTGATAAGTTTTTGGTAACATTCCTCAGATCGGTGATTGCTGATTTTACAGCTAAGGTTTTCTTTACAACATTATTCAAATTTCAATTTTTTTTTTCTTTTTCACAGGCGTCTTATATGAATATTTCACACATCACATTTTTTACAGGAAGTGTCTACAGGAAATATCTTCCACTAAAAGTCGTGCACTTCATGCTAACAGACATTTTATAGTTTATGCTGCTAGCATAGAGCCGCGCTATCTACTCTACAGTACATACGCCAAGGGTGTTAATAGCTAATATGTTCTTTCTGTGTTATTCTAAAACCAGAATAAAATGTAAAAATCTTTAAAATGCAAATCTTTCTCACCGTTCTAGCACATGCATGTTGTGATGTTAGCATTTTCAGAAATTTATGCAAATGGATATTTACTATACATACAAACAAAAATGTATAAATAAGGATGTTTTTCCCAACTTTTTTTTTTCAATCATTTTCATTGAGAACATTTTCACATAAATGAAACACAAAAATTCACTTTTAATACTAGGTGTGCACGTTGCCTCGATTTGGGACACCATGTGCTTTGGTTGTGTATTTCAGACGAAAGAAAAGTCAACAGAGACACTTCTGTGTTCTTCCCCTAACCCAAACAGACAGAGTTTGACAAAAAATGCACGAGGAAAAAGTGATGTTTTCTCAAGGGGCTACACGGAAAAACTCCAGAAGTGTAGCACATCATGTTTTTGTTGATCCCAGATGAAATCGAAATGATACACAGAGAGTTTTTATTATTGCAATATAGCCAGTTACAGTAATAAAGGCCTTCTGGCCTAATAACACTTTACAATGTAATCAATATTTACTGGGGGTCTTGAGAGAGAGCGCGAGAGACAGAGCAAGAGGCAGAGAGAGAGAGAGAGAGAGAGAGAGAGAGGTAAAATAACCACTGTTATCTCGTCTCCACTTCTAGCGCATTTCCTTTGCACGCTATCTAAAGTCAGCGCGTGACGGCGTGACTGACTGACAGAAGGCCGGTGTCCACGGTTCTTCACACAGGCCTGTAATAAACATCTCGCGTTGTTCTGACCCGCCCTAAGGCACACCTTGAAGATCTCACCTTGCTAAACCCCTCCCGCCCGCACCGCGTTGGCCATATAACGATTTATGCAGTAAGCGATCTGTCCAGAATCGATTTAAACTGTCAGCACTAACTGGACATCAACCTTGGTATCGTATCATATGTTGGTTTTGTAATTCAAGTGACCGCAGTCTCGTCTTTGCTGGTCACCTCTAATCAAAACTGCTTCACTGGTCCGGGTGACGATGACCCGAGTGGCCTGGACAGTTCAAGCCCCGCCCACGCGTATACGGAAATCTTACGATCGTAGCAGACACAGTGGTGTCGTCAACTATCAAAGACTACGGTCACATTACAAGCCACATTGCTCAATTCAGGTTTTTTTTTTTTCTGATAAGATCATTTTTACATGTCATGACAGTTCACATTCATAAATGCAATTAACTTTTATCTGGATGCATCTGTCCAGCTGAAACAGCACACATACACACATTGATACGTCTTTGTTAACATTTATCATATCGGTGCGACCGCTTTATTCATGTGATGCGATTTTAGCAAAAAAAACATCTTTAGGGTTTTGCTCTAGAGGACGGCGATCGGTTAGTCGGCTGTATGTGTTGAGGTCCAGCAGAGTAAAGGAAAGCCAGATGCCTCGCCTTAGCTGTTTTAGCAGATGTTGCTAACACTGCTGTGAAACCCCATGCTGGCTGTGAGGACTGATGTCAGTGAGGCAAAAAAAGTCACATGATTACTGATCTGCCCGTTCTCATTCAACTCGCACAACTGTGTATAGGATATATATATATCCAATCTAGGACCACATAAGTGACTCAGATCCAATAATTTAAAAAAAAGATAATTTCTGTGTACAAACAGCACAAAAAAAAATCAAGGTCCGTATTCACAAAGCTTCTTAAGCCTAAAAGTTGCTCCTATTAACAAAATTCTAAAAAAAATTCATAGAATTATGACATTTTCTTAGAATTTCCCCTTAAATTTAGGACAAAATCTTAGTAAAGATAAAAGTGATTCACAAAACATCTTATCCCTAAAAACAGCTCCTAAGGTAAAAATTGTTAAGAGTAGAGAGGAGGACTTTTAAG
>JAQMYL010000037.1:30456102-30467907 GCA_030014365.1 Clarias pachynema
TTGCTCAAGGACTCAACAGGGGCAACTTGGCAGTACTTGGGCTTGAACCTCTGACCGACTGATTACTTCTGATCAGTAACCCAAAGCCTTAACCGTTGGAGCTCCGGCTGCCCCATAATGTAACGCCAAGAGAACAGGATTTCTTATGGATGCAATTTATTAAGAAAAGTTTCATTTATGATCTCAGTGTGAGAGGAGTGTTTTTTTTGTCCCAGCAGTATATGTTTTCAAATGAACTTGACAAGAACTAAACTGACCTGTACTCTTTATTTGCAAAGACTATTCACTTTTAATTCTCTTTATTTCCAGACATTTTATTCTGGTTAAAATGTCTTATTTATATAAAATTTTACATTTTTTAAGATTTTTTTTTAAAAAACAATAATTTTGTTCAAAGTGAAATTTTATAGAAACTAGAAAGAGGATGAGATAAGACAAAAAAAAAAAAAAAACCTGCGTGTGCTATTTTGATTTTATTTTTCCAAAACAATACCATTTTCCAATGATTACGATCACTTGAGATAAGGCTTTGCCCAATGAAACTTAAGATTTCAAGACATTCTCAGAATATCAGAGGATGCGGTTGACCAGGTCGACTGCTATCTTTGGCATATGTGCGGCTGTGCATGTGTACATGAGTGTCAGTGTGTATCTGTGCGTGTGTGTATGCAGAAGATTCAGACATTAAATGATTTGTGTTTTCAGCTGATCTGCTCCTTGAGCGTCATGCTGATGTTTATTTTATTTACTTTTCAGCGTCCATATGTTGGCTGTAACGTAGCTGTAATGAACGTAGAGTTTTCTCAGAGGCGTCACAGCTGCTTGGTGCAGAAAGAGAGAGAGAGAGAGAGAGAGAGAGAGAGAGAGAGAGAGAGAGAGAGAGAGTCCCATCTACACCCTCAACCACATCCTTTCAGACATCTGTCGGTAGCAACTGTGCTTCACACTTACACACACACACACACACACACACACACACACACACACACACACACAGACACATACACACAAAACACCCAGCGTGCTGTTCACACTTTACAGCAACAACTGCCTTCTTCTCCTTCTCACACAACTCACATAACATAACCAAGAGTTCCGGGAAATCACATTACCATCAGTGCGACTGTCAACAAGCATTAAACCATCAGCCAGGAGGAAAAGGCGGCATGGCGCACTGTATCTCAGCTATGATTCAGCACAAACATGTCACACTTGCCACCTAACGACTGTAGCTGAGCAGAAGGTTTTCTCAACATTATTCCTCGAAGAACGTTCATTCTGTCAAATCATCGCAGGCATTCTGAGGCACTTTCACACAGAACATTTATGCATTTCGACAAGTTTTTGCCGTATTCTAAGAGCGTTGTACGCAGCACGCGTGGATATTTCTTGGAGATCTCTCAGATGAATTGAAGTTAAGGAAGCTCATGAAGTCATGTCCACTGGACTTCTTTAGGTTGGTTGAAAAATGTTTCTCGACTCATCCAAATCACTCCTTTGGTGTGAGAAACGTTGTCAGGGACGGCAAATATATCCTCTTCAGGCAGTTTCTGACCCAAACTTAACCTACCTAGCTCATATAATTTACATTACATTAAGTCATTTAGCAGACACCCTTATCCAGAGCAACTTACATTGTTATCTAATTATACATCTGAGCAGTGGAGGGTTAAGGGCCGTGCTCAAGGGCTGAATAATGGTAGCATGGTGGTGGTGGTGGTGGGGTTTGAAACTGGAACCTTCCTATCACTAGTTCAACGCCGTACCACTGAGCTACCCCTGCCCCTATTATTTATCTGATCCTCATCCAGGAGCACAATGAATGGAAACAGCTTTCAGCACCACCAGTGGTGAAAATATGTATTACGCCAAGTTGTGCATCTAGTGCTTCAGTGTTACATCAGTGATGTCCTAAAAGATAAGTTTGGAAGATTCATCATTGCCTATATTGACAATATGCCCTGATATCCTCTTCCTTCACAACCCATGCCATCCATGTTTGGCAAGTCCTTAAAAGACTGCTATATTCTAAGGGGTGTGCCAAAATTCCTTCCAGGAGAACATCATTATCCCCAAAGGAGCGCCCATGGACCAAGTCAATATGTATGGACTACCCCATTCTCAGAGCAGTGAACAATATACATTTTATTTGGCTTTGTGCCTTTTATTCTAGGGGTCGCCAGATCAGATCATGTGATCCACAAGGTTTTACACCGAATACCCATCCTGTCTCAACCCTCCTATTTCCTGACCAGGCTTGGGACCAGCCCTGCATGAAGTGGCTGGGATGTATAGGCCTTAGGGTTAAGGATGTCGCCCAAGGTGGCTTGAATCCCCAATCCTTCGATCAGCAACCCAGAGCCTCGACCTCCTGAGCCACCCCTGCCCCACTGAAGGTTATAAAGTAACGTCCTCATTTCATAAACTTCCACTAACAATTTGTTTGAGGTTTCAGTTCCTTTGCCCACCTCTAACGACTCTTCTAAAAAGGGTATCCAAAAATCTCAGATGGGACAACACACTTGAGGAAGCTTTTAAAAAACCTCAACGGAGCATTCAACCCAGCTCAGATTCTCAAGCAGCCAGACCCTGCCAATCACATTTATCATGGAAAGTGAAACGGAAGTGGGAGCCATCTTGTCACAGCAATTTGGAAATACAGCTAAACTTTACTAAACCTTATCTGAATAGAACTGCAATTGTGGAAACAGAGAGAACAGCTTGCCATGAAACTGGCACTGAGGGAATGGCATCATTGGATAAAGGTAGTTACATACTGTATTCCTTCACCATATACATGAACCACTAAAATCTGGAGTACCTTAAAGTTCCAACTTTCATAATTTTATAGTATTTCTTAGTATGGCTCGGTTACACTCTGACATCATTTGACATGGCATAGGAATGAAGTGCTAAAGGCAGAGATAAGGCGAAATATGCAGGCTCTACGTAAATACGTAAATGTACAGAAAAACCAAAAGATAATGCCAACTCTTTACTGTACGGAGAGCTCCGAGGTGGTGCTGTGGGTGGAATTATGCATGAAATGCTCTGGCTACATAATTAATTCCACCATTCATTCACTTGCAGATGGTACTGATTTTCACATGCACTTGAACTTGTGCCTAGTATTGAGTGGGCTCCCCAGGCATGGTAAAACTCATTTAATTAATTGTTTAAGATCTGTAGCAAAAGTCATGAAAGTGAGAACTGGGCTTAAACCTTGCCAATGCAGCCTGACCGTTGTCCTCCTGCCATCCTGCTTACATCCTTCTGCTATATTACTTCCTTGAGCCATCACTTGGGACATAGATCAAGAGATAAGAAACGCGCTGCCTCAGCGAATCCCCAGTTCCTGCTTCTGGGCAAAAACTGCATACCCAACCACAGCAATGTAAGAGAAGCTCATGCACCAGCTACAAGTCTCTTTATGACTTAACTTAAGATTAATTAGCAATGCTACGTTACACCTCTTGGATTGGGAGCTTGATTCTTCTCATAAGATTTTTTTTGCAGTTTGCACAGCTGCCTGTGCTTGGAGGGTTTCCTCCGAGTACTTTGGTTCTCTCACAGTCCCGAGGCGTGCATTGTAAGTTGTTTGTCATTTCATGTGCATATGAGCATGAGCATGTGCATGTGCTTGTGGGTTGGTGCACCATCCAAGGCGTACGCTGACTTGTACCCTGAGCTTCCTGGAATAAGCTCCAGGCTCCTGTGACCCTACACAGGAGTAGCAGTATAGAACATGGCTAAATAGATGGTTAACACCTGACCATGTCATAACCTGCCAAATACAATATAAAGGTCAAAAGTATTTGGACACAATCATCATAGGCATATGTGGTTCTTTCCAAAACTCTGGCCACAAAGTTGGAAAACTACAAGTCAGAGTAATAAAGAGAGCCAGATCATGATGAAACCAGATTTTAAAGCTGACAGCAGACGTGGCAAACATAAAACACACCTACTTTATTCGACTCAATGTGTCTGATATATCAATATGATTTGCAAGGTGCTTTCTTATAAAGACCAGGACAAAGAAAAGAAAAGAAATAGAAGTAGAAATGATGAACGCTATTCACAAAGACCTGACTTCATTAAAGTATTTTCATGTCAGCGGTCCAAGCTGAATCAGACTAGGACTGGAGGACGGCTTCTTTTGAACTCCTTTCTGACGTGAGCAAAAAGGTTAGCAAAAAGGTTATGATTGGGTTTTGCATCCTGTGTGACTGGTCAACTGTTAGGAACTATCTGTGTTCTGAAGAAATTTTTCTTCAAAGACTTACAGCCTCTCTATCTCTCTCTGTCTCTCACACAAACACACACACACCTCTGCATTTCTGGGTAAAAGTGAAAGGTGACAAAAACATGACATCATTCGAGTGAGCTGTGGAAGAAATCAAAGGCTTCTAGGGGACCTTCACTACTTTATGAATGACTTGTCAAGTGCGATAAAGCAGTGGAGATATTCAAGCAAAGCTGATAAAGAAACATTTAGACCTTTACGCTGATGAACGTTCCATGCTAGAACTCTAAAAACAAGTCAAAAGACGTTCATTAAAATAAAGGTTTGTTTTGCTTTTATGTTTAGAAGCTGAGCCTATCAAGAGCGAACAACAGATGATTACAATTTCAACCAATTCCATAAGCTCTGAGGTTTAGACGTCCAAAACACAATATTGGCGTTAAAAAGTGTCTCACCTAGGTGAAAAAGTGATTTTTTTTTTAATAGGATCATATAACATTTTTTGTTCCTAACATTTTTTCAAAATAATTTAGATTTCACGTGAAAAGACATAAACCTGAAAAAGTCTTTTATTCTAAAATGCAAAATTGTTAAGATATTGCAACATGAATTTGATGTGGTTACGGACACTACAGATTTTTTAGACTTTATCAAAATACTATTTAAAGTAACACATTTTACAGGTCATGCTTCTCGAAGCTTAAAATGTTAGTATCAATATTCATAAAGAAGTATGAATAATTTGCATTTTAAATGATTATAGTTTGAAGCAACACAGTATAACACTGAAAAATGGCCATTTTTGGGGCACATACAGTATAAAATCATCTCTCCAAAATGGATAAAGTTAGCAACTCCATGTTACATAAACTTTAGAAGGAGTTTCATTGCCACACACATTTTCTGTATTAATATGTATAACATAAAAAAAAATCAGCACCAATATTGTGTTTTGGCCGAGAGCTAAAGCGCTAGATAGCTAGACGGTTTTAAACGTATGTGCCATCCTGACAGGTTTCTCATCACAGATGCTGTAGAACTATAGCCACAAATAATGTTTATGATTTAACATAAATATACCACTTCAACTAAATATTAACACTAGCTATGACTATGTCTCAAAAAAACAATATTTATCATAACTTTTTTGCTCATTGCTTTTAGATGTTCTAATGCTGTTCTTTTTTCTTTTTTAATATTATGTTATTATTATGTTATTGTTTTTTTATTAATAAATGTAATTAATTTATCTTCAACTAGAGCTGTGCGATTGAAGTGATAACAGTTTAATCCATTTTGGGGGGGGCGGGGTTAATTTGATTTATTGAATATGTGAGTAAGTCAGAAAATAATTAATTTAGGTAAATAAATTTTTAAAAAGGTAAAGGGATCCTTGAATTATACCACATCATTTTGCAGAAAAAAAATAATAAACTATACTTGTATTTTACAAGATTATTACTTCTTCTTTATCTTTTGATTTTATGTGTGGTCAATGAAATACCGCCTCCTACTGCACTGGAGTTGGAGTAGAAATTTGTCAGGTAAGAATGATTACGGGTGGCGCAGTGGCTTAGTGGTTTGTATGCGACATCACGTTCAAGCAATCAACAACACAAGGCACACAACATATCAATGTTTATTAGATATTTTTTAGTATTTCAAATCATGCAATTAACATTAGCGCTGTTGAATCAAATCGAATTGAATTTAATTGAATTGAATTGAATTGAATCGCAATGCACACAAAAAAGAAATCAGTCTAACTCTGATTCACAGCTCTATTTTCAACGCCATAAAATGAAAGGTTCAAGAAAAGCAAATACTTGTGGAAGGTACTGTACGGTATATCTATCTTAGCCCTGGCACGTAACTGTCCGAGGATTAAGGAATGCGGTCTTTGGCCCCAAATATGGCTCCACACACACAGATCCACAATCCCACAACGCCACAAACACACACTCCATCCCCCAGGGCACAGAGGGCACAGTTGGGTGATGCAGGCCAGGATTTTTATGACAAAATATTGATCTTCTCACTGGAGCACGCCGCAAAAACTCGGCCCAGACAGACAGCAAAAATAACTGTAACCATAACTGTTTCCTGCCGGTGGGGAATAGATCTCCAGCATGGATCTAACCCACGTGGGGGTTATTTCTGGAGGGCCGGAGCACGTTCGAGCCCCAGGGCTCTTAACGTCTCTCGAGTCGGAAGAAGAATCATGCTTCATGATACGTCCTTTCGGTCAGAACGGCCGAATTTAGAACTTGTGCTGAAAAGTGGAAGGAGTAAATATAATACATTTCCCCGCTGGTGCGGAATTTAAAGTGTACACACTGTTCACTATGTAGTGCACTAGTTACTCTGATGACGTCGGACTCTGGACTCTGATTGGTCATTGATTAATTTCATATAATAGCAGCTCTGACAGTAGTGCTTTAATTATTATTATTATTATTATTATTATTATTATTATTATTATTATTATTATATAATAATAATTATTGTTTCTATAGCAACAGCTCATTTATAATGGACACTCTCCATATAAAATGACTTACAAAATATGTTGTGACTTTTTTTTTGTAAGGAGATGTTTATTTAATAATTATAGGAGTCTCCAGTCCAGGGGATCTCTGCTAGCCTCAGTGCACTTTTCAGTATGTACAGAATAGGGAGGAGGGTGAAGGTAGAACTGAAGGTTAAATAATAATTTGACATAAAGACCTCAATTATAAATTTTTTTAAAAAGCTAGCGATGTTGTGCAGTTGAAGGAAATAAATGAACACCAGGCTGGGGAGATGAAGTGGAGCTATTGTTAACACTCTGTTGTGGATTATTTTCTTACATTCTTTGATTATACACAGCGATTTGCAAACGTAGTTAGCCACTAATCATGTACTATAGTTCCCGCTGGAGCGCTGCATTAGCTGAATTAGCATTAGCACATTGGTGTATTTATAAAGCAGTAGCTAACGCTGCTGGATCAGGACGCGCGCTTCATCTTTAGGAGGCGAACAAACACACTTCTTGGGTTGTGTCCTGCCTGAAGGTTTTAAAGTCAGAGGAAGACAGGATGTTAACACTGATTCCTCTCTCTCTCTCCCGCACACACACACACACACACACAGTACAAACAGACGGGGTTAACTAATAGCGTCTCAGGGACAACCCGGTGTATTTTTGTGTGCTTAAAAGCTTTTAGGCTGATTGTTTACATGCGAGTCTTCTCCCTCGCCATATGGTGTGTTTCGCTTTTAATTATCATAATACCGAAGTCTTTGTCTTGGCAAGCACATTTAAGTAATAACATTTTTCTTCTTTCTTCCCAGTGCAATGTTGGGAATATTTTATTTGCACACAGATCCATTCAATTAAATCAGACGTCTGTTAAATGGCTGTCGGAAAACACTAAGCGCTGTTCGGACGCGATCAGTTTTCCATGTGCAAAATGTGTGTGAGTGTGTGTGTGAGTGTGTGTGTGTGTGTGTGAGGGGGTAATGTAATTATTACTCTAGCGAGTCTCAAAATCTGAATCCATCACGCCAGTCGTTCTTACAGACTCAGAGTGTATTTTAATACAAATGTAAAGTTTTTGAACAAGTGCTTGTTGTAGGGGGGCGTGGCCATTCTAGCTGCACTGAACTTGATTAGCATTCTTATTAACGTGACCCGGGCGTGTCTATAAGCTAAAGGTTAAATCAAATTTGGCGGCACAAGGACGTAGTGTTTCGCACTGTGGACTCGCACCTCAAGGGTTGGAGTTCATGAAGTGCAGGTTCTCCTGGTGCTTGGTGGGTTTCCTCGGGGAACTCCGGTTTCCTCCCACAGTCTAAAGACATGCAGTAAATGTAAATTTTTTTGGGGGGGGTGTATTACGCCCCAAGTCCTCTGGGTTACTGTAACCCTGAACAGGATAAGGCTATGAATCAGTGAATAGACCTGTTTTAAGTTTTGAATTTTCTTCTTCTATTGGACTATAATTTAGAATATTTTAAGATTTTTAATTCATTAAATAATTTGGCAAATACATAGCAAAGTACAAGAGTAATTAAAATAATAATAATAATAATAATAATAATAATAATAATAATAATAAAAATTCTAAATTTGGTTTATTGTAATCACACAACAAGAACTAGTAAATAAACTTTGCTACATTTAAGATGAACCTGCTTTGATGGTATTTTGTGGAGCATATGAGATGAAATTTCATCTCTGACTGTACGAGATTATAAGTCACGACTATGTCAAGGGTTTGTTTAAAAAAAAAAAAGACAGAAAAGCAGAAATTCCTGTCGACTGCTGTAAACATCGCATGCTTTACTAGTGGCCTACACTGACTTTATTACTGACCCGTCTCCAACTTATAGAAACATATGAGACCTTTGTTTACGATTGATTTCAGATGCTGTTTAAATGATTATATGTCATAATTACACCATTTTGCATTGCAGAATAAGGCTATTTTTATTATTTTTTTTATTTTCACCGGAACACGACATACTGTATAGAGTGTGCATTAACTGGAGTTATCAGTGTTGCTCCTTGTATATAAGGTCAATACAGGCATAAACTTTATTGCTTACAGTTTGTGAAAAATTATGAATTTTGACAAAATTAAAGTAATTCGGCCTTAGTTACATTGCTCCACCTACACATGTAAAACTAATCCATTCTGAATATGGGTAATAAAATGTAACGTTGTGTGTGTGTGTGTGTGTGTGTGTGTGTGTGTAGACGAAAAAGATTATCACTCTAAATCGTACCCCTCTGACTAAACCTCTTGTGTCATGTTGGAAAAACAGAAAAGAACGGCGAATAAAAAACGCGCGGCTAGTGATGAAAAGAAAAGAGCCAGCGCGACTCTAACAGGATCTTTATTTTTCCTTCCCTTTATTTTCCAGGTCTCAGCTGAGAGGAGGAGGAATCGCAGTTCGAACGCTGGAGGGATGGAGCACTCAGCTGTATCTTAACACATTTACACAGACTCACACACGCAGCGCGAGATCTCTGTACAGAGTTCACTCTGACCTTGTGAGCTAGAACGAGAGGAACAAGCTGTGGAAAGAAGAACCGATAGAGCTTTGAAGTCTCCTTTGACTGTTGCCCTTTTCTCTTTGAGCTCTTTTTTTTTTTCTTTCTTTCTTCTGCCTACAATCACGTCTCTGTTCGTCCTGATCGTAGCGTACACATCACGTAGCGCTGATGAGGTTTAAAGGTGCTGTCAGGAACACTCTCACTGTTACAGCAAGTTTTTAATTATTTTTTTCTAAAGCCCCGCCCAGAAAAATGTATGATTATGGAATGCTTGAGAATAGGGATTTGATTTTGTACGCTGACGTTTAGAGCCTCCTCTTCATCGTGTTGAAGTGTTCCACCACCATCCCTACATCTCCAAACACTCAGTAATGAACTCTGTAACCAGGGCAGTGATGATGATTTGAACACCTCCACATGCTCACCAAATTGTACAAACTCCGCCCTCTCCCAAATGAACAAACTCCGCCCATTTGTTCCCAATGGAAACAGTACCGCCCCAGGGGGCAGGACATATACATTTTAAACCTAATTTAATTGGAGCAACTGGAGACTGGTACATCCTGAAAGTCATGAACTTAACAGTAAGATTCTCACATCTCTCAACATCTCATCAGCCTGGCAAAATGATTGACAAGTGACAGGAAACACCTCCTCTTCCTGATAGACAGATTGATCATTTATAGATCTTTTGCACAAGACGTCATGATGTCTGTCCGTCATGGTCCTCCCCTCTTCCTTACGGCAAAAGTGCCGTTACTTACAGGACACCAGAGATACAAAGCTAACTAGTAACTAGCTCCTAACACAAGGCTGAATCCCAAATCCCTCTCTAACCCATGGTCAAGGGCACTACTTGGTGCAAGGGATTGTACACCCCATATAGTGCACTAGCTTTTCATTTAGCAGTATTTGGGATTCAACCACAGGACAGTTATTTAGCTATTAATTATTTAGCAAACGCCACCAAATCCAGGAGAAACCACATATTTGAGCACAAATCAAACGTCTGCGAATGAATATCCTTATTGCTTTCTTCATGCATTTCACATGCTTGTTTCTCTTTCGAATAAGAAAGTCCAACACAACATACTGCATTTCTCGGTTCCTCTTTTATCTGTGTGACAAAGCATCGGGTAACATGTTACTGTAGGTCATCAGATAACCTTTCTGTTATTTCTTTGGTTCCAAAACACGCAATGTAATTATTAATGAAAATTTATAGTAGAATGATGTCGGGAAATTATTTTATTTTCACACAAATCAGTCCAAGTAAATCAGACGTCTGTTAAACGGCTGTCGAAAGCACTAAGCGCTGTTTAGTTTTACATGTAGAGAAGGTGTGTACTGTACAAGGTGTGTGTGTGTCGAGGTGGGATGTTTAATGTAATTATTACAGGATGGTTTGCCGAAATCTGTTCATACAGACTGCGAGTGTATTTTAATACAAATTACGGGGTAACCCAGAGGTTAAGGCGTTGGACTACAGTTCAGAAGGTCCCAGGTTCTAACCCCAACACCACCAAGTTACCTCTGTTGGGCCGTTGAGCAAGGTCTTTAACCCTCACTTGCTCCGATGTATAATGAGATAAAGATGTAAGTCGCTGAGGATAAAGGTGTCTGCCAAATTTGATGTATTGATTTTAAACTTCATTTTTCTAAGTGCTTGTTGTTGGAGGTGTGACCAGTTGTACTTCACTTGACCAGTATTAGTCGGTTATGTGATCTACTGTATACTGTTCAACCCTCCCTCCCAACCCCCACCCAAAAAAATGAAAGATAAAAACACATTACAAAACAGAGTTGGACTGAAGGTACTTATTATTAGTAACTCAGTGTAACAATTAATCAAATGACAGAAACTTCAAAGTACTTTCGTAAGTTCCTCTGGATAAGAACATCTGCCAAATGCCAAGATGTAAATGTAAGCCTGGAGTCTATCCCAGGAAACTTTGGGCACAAGGTGGAGTACAATTTGGACAGGGTGCCAATCTGTAGCAGAGTCCACGTTTACACCACAGGAAACCCACCGAGCACGGGGGCATCATGCAAACTCCATGCACACAGACCCGACCACTACACCACCATGCCGCCTACAACCCAGAAATGATGACGTAATGAACATTTGGAAAATGTTTTTCCTAATTAGTGCTTATTAGCCCGGTGTCTCAGACTGCACCTTTAAAGACAGAACTCTCGCGGAACTCGTAGCTAAGCGCAATAATACTTTGTTCTGTCGAGAAAAAAAAAAAAAACAACAACAAAAAACGTGTTCAGTGCACTGATGGATTATGGGATACGTAGAGCTGCAGAAACAATGCAGTCTATTGTAAAGTGTTGCGTGATACAGTAGCTAACTGTAAATTAATACAAGGCTAATTTACTGCCGTGAAACCACTTACCGGGAAACTAAAGGAATAGGCACAATGCAATGAAATGAAACTGTTTGTGTGTGTGTGTGTGTGTGTGTGTGTGTGTGTGTGTGTGTGTGTGTGTGTGTGTGTGTGTGTGTGTGTGT
>JAQMYL010000037.1:30493053-30517817 GCA_030014365.1 Clarias pachynema
ATTTCTATAGTTTATATGTTTATAATACGTTATGATGATGAGTGTTTTATATCATGGATGCATTTAAAATGCTGTTATAAACAATATACAGACATTTTTTAAAAAGTTTTGGTCCAGAATTCATCAAACGTGTCCATATGATGGACTTTTGCCTCACAGATAGACAATTCCATAAACCTTGTTAACAGAAGCATTAAAATAGCTCAGGAGTGCATACAATATACTGCGCTTTACAGAGGAGCGGAAAAAATAGAAATGTCATTTAAATTACGGGTAAAAAGTCAAGAGCCTGTGAGAGGCACATCATTATGTACAGGGTATAATGTCTTCTGTTTACACTGTATGGTATACGCTCATTTGTGTCAGGGTGCTAAATAACACACACACACACACACACACACACACACACACACACACAGTTAAAAAAAAATGCTGGTTCAAGTTGGCAAATTACCCATAATCCTTCACATTGTCTCGGTTTCCTCCAATAAACCAGACAACTGTGTTTAACTTTAACTTTCTATTTTACCTAAATGTCATGAAAGTCAAGACTAGACATGGCGGAGCTTAAAAAACAAACAAACAAACAAACAAACAAACAAACAAGCAAACTAGCAAACAAAGAAAGCACTTAGTCAAATGGTTACGGAGCCCTTAAAGAGACATGTATTCATAAATAAATATATTTATTAAAAAAAGAAAAGAAAATAATAAAAAATTATAATTAAATATTAGAATATTATTTTAGAATTAATTAAATGTTTAATAATTCATTTAAATAATTAATTAAATACCAATTACCAATTAATTAAATAATAATTATCTTTTAGATTTTTTATAAGGAGATAATAATAATAATAATAATAATAATAATAATAATAATACATTACAAAAGAAAGAAAATAAGAAAGAAACTGATAAATTAAATAAATAAATTAATTAATAGTATGAAATTAAATAAAAGACAAGAAAAGAAAAGAAAAGAAAACACAAGGAATGATTGATCAGTTACAGAGCCCTGGGAGAAATATAAATGAAAAAATTTAAATAGATTAAACAAAAAAAATAAAAATAAAACTATGAAATAAAATTAAACATTTTAATTTAATTTGCACTAGCTAATCATCTTTTTAAATTATTATTTATTAATTAATTAGTGTGTTTTTAAACATGTGCTTTTAGGGGCTCAGTAACTGTCTGATCAATCTTTTTTTGCTTTGTTTTTTTTTTTTAAACACACACACGCACACACACCCTTTTTTCATCTCTTCAAACAGACAAATGTCACAAAAATAGTTCACACTGTGCGATGCTTATTCATAGAGAACTCTATCAGGCTGTTAGAATCACACGGGAAGAGGAACGAAGGATTAAACTACAGACTGTAACCTGGCAACACTCTCATGTAAACTCATCAAACAAACAAACAAACAGATAATGCAGATTGAGAATAACATCTTAACTTGCATTCTGAATCACCATTCTCCATCATGTTTCTAAAAAGACGTGGACATGTTGCGGTGTACTGAAAAGAAAAAGTTAAATGTTGTAGAGAAACTAACCTATCCCATCATGCACCACGGAACAGAAGAACAAGGAGGGGCCTAAAGCTTGTACACAGATAGCGGGCAAAGACCTGGCGATAATGAAAATCGTGTCAACGTCTTAAAACTAGGAAAATGTCTATTCTAGATTTCTTAAAATGACAACAGAGCTAGTGACTTTTATCTTTCTTTTGTAAACATAACAAAAAAAAAAAAAAAAAGTTAACCATGAAACAGGCATAAAATTCCTGCAGTTAAAAGTCTAGTTCAGTTCCTGAGATCCAGATCAGTGATGGTTAAAGTATAGACTTTGTCTTTATATGTTCCAGTGTGTGATTTGAAACACAGCTAAATGGAATAAATTATTAACTAAAGAGTAAACAGAAGCTTTTAAACTATTTTTAGCAACAAAAAAACAACAACAACAACAACAACAACAAAAAACTTGTGTACAAAGTATGTAAATGTGTATAAAGAAATACATATGAAATCTATGATCAGTGGTTTGATTAAGGATTTATTTGCTTGTACATTCATTGTTATTTATTTTAAAAAATAATAATCATTATTCATTTTATGAGGAAGAAATGCAAGTCTGGAATGTTTGCATCATTTTGACTCACTCATTATTATTATTATTATTATTGTTATTATTATTATTATTATTATTATTGTTGTTATTATTATTATTATTATGATTATTATTATTATTGTTGTTGTTATTATTATTATTATTATTATTATTATTATCAGCTTCCAAACATTTAGTGATATGGGAAAGATGTTTATGTTTTGAAAAATAGTCACATAACCTTCCAGAAGTGTTCACATGGCGCCTGGTTGAGATTGTGAACTCGAACAAGGTTGAATAGTTCAGTTGGACGTTTTGCCATTTTGTGCTTCATTTTATAAACTAATTATTAGAGTTACAGGATATTCGATTGCAGTTACAAATACACATTTACTGTCCTTACTGCTGGTAGCGAGGCAGCGCCGTTGCAGAATGCAGAAGTGGCTGACGTGTGATGATGGTTATGACACCGACCGGGTTCGAGGTCGTAACTGTATCAGCGATTTTGACCAACCAACAAGAAAAAAGGAAAGAAAAAGAATCAACTGCCAATCACACTTCAATTCTGTCCTCTCTTCTCTGAGCCACAAGTCCCCAGTGTGTGTGTGTGTGTGCGTGTGTGTGTTCATGTTCGTTATTGTGTTATGCTGGGATGCTGCAGTTTTCTCTCCATCTCAGCACTTTCTGTGTCCTTCTGTCCACCTCCAGCCTCTGGTGTGTGAGCTGTGGCCTCACAGAGGACGAGGGAGCCCTGGGGCCGATTGTGCCTCCCCACACACACACACACACACGCACAACGCACACATGCAAAGCCCAACAAAGAAGTATTTTAACCAGCTATAGGCCACCAATAAGCCATTTTATAATAATAATAATAATTATTATTATTATTATTATTATTATTATTATTATTATTATTATTATTATTAATCTATGATGAAAAGCATCACCCTAATACAAAATATTTTTACTTATTCAATCACCATATTAAAACTAATTGATAATGAATGATGTTCAATAATTTCTTTCTCATAAAAAAACAAAATATTCGGTCAATATTTACAATATACTGTATAAATTCTTTAAGCAATTATTCCTAGAAAAAAGCCAATTGAACAAATAGTTATATTTATAATATTTCACAATAAGCACTTCTCGTGTTTGCATTTGTCCGTACTGTTTGTCCTTTGTTGCGCGACAGAAATGCGCATCATCTGTAAGGTATTTAAAAGTGAGTATTTACTAAGACAAATATAGAAACATAACGAGCACTGCAGTGTGTGTGTGTGTGTGTGTGTGTGTGTGTGTGTGTGTGTGTGTGTGTGTGTGTGTGTGTGTGTGTGTGTGTGTCTGCACAGAGCCTTCAGAATATAACAGCTTCAAGCAGTCACAGCTTCCCAGCTCAGAGTGATCTCAGGAGACATTAGTTAGTGGTCCTACATCATGAGCATTTCAGCATTTCCACCCCTACATTCACACCACTTCAGCTAGAGCTAGAACCCCAAAGCACAGAGGAGACCAGGAACAGTGCCGTTATATTTTTAACAGAACAGACTCCATGTCCTCAATTATCTGGTGACATTTCATTTGTCATAATTGAATAATTTGTTTTATTTGTCTTAATTCATAGGTTTACACACATGGGGATATACAGTAGAACTTTATTTATTCTGAAGTTTCAGGATTGTCATGAATGACAAAGTTAAAGTGTAAAAACTCATACGCATGGGTGTATCCATGACAGCTGAAGCCCATTGTAGTTTATTATTGTTGTTGTTGTTGTTCTTATTATTATTGTTGTTGTTGTTGTTCATAATAATAATAATAATAATAATAATAATAATAATAATAATAATAATAATAATAATAATAATATTATTAGTAGTAGTAGTAGTAATAGTAGTAGTAGTAGCAAAAATAGTAGTAGTGGTGGTGATATACAGTAAGTATTATTAATATTAATAATGATAGTGATAGCAATAAGAATAGTGTATGAATTATAGTGATATTAGTAGTAATTACAGCAGCTATTAGCAGTATTAATAGAAACAGCAGTGGTATTTGTAGTAGCAGTAGTAGTAGTAGTAGTAGTAGTAGAGTATTAATAATATTAGCAGATATTTTTGTATTGAGAGTGGTAATATCAGTTTTAGTAGTAGTAATATAAGTTAGAGTAATATTAATAATTGTGGTAGTAGTAAGAGGAGGTGATTAAATAGTAGTTATATTAGTAGGAATGGCAGCAGTGGCACCACCAGTCGTAGTAGGAGGAGTAGTATAAATATCAATAGTAAGTATGTAAGTAATTAAGTAAGTAAGTAAGTAAGTAATAATAATAATAATAAGAAGAAGAAGAATAGGTGGTGGTAGTAAGAATAGTTGTAGTATTAGTAAGAATAGCATTAGTATTAATAGTAGTGGTGGTAATAAAGGCGTTATTATTGTTATTATTATTATTATTATTATTATTATTATTAATAATAATAATAATAATAATAAGAAGAAGAAGCAGAAGAAGAAATTCTGATTTTATTATTGTTGTTGTTATTATTATTATTGTTATTATTATTATTATTATTATTGTTGTTGTTGTTGTTGTTGTTGGCTTCTAATATCATATTATAACGTCATTACTACTATGGTAATAGTAAGAGCAGTTGATTAAATAGTATAGTAGAAGAATTGATATTAGTAATAGTATTATTATTATTAGTTGTAGTAGTTGTAGTAGTTGTAGTAGATTTGTAATATTAATAATTGTGGTAGTAGTGAGAGTAGTAGTTTAAATAGTAGTTACATTAGTAGTAAACCAGTAGGAGTAATACTAATAGTAGTAGTAGTGGTAGTAGTAGTAGTAGTATCTGATAACAATTAACAATTATCAAACAAATTATCTCAGATAACATGGTTATCAGGACTTATGGAATATGGTTGTGTTAAAACTCAGCCTGACATGCCTTGTTAAAAACACATAATAATCAAACATGATAATTTAATGTATGTATTTAATCGGATGTTTAATTAAACTATCATGGGCTGTATTGAGTTTCACATAAAGTTGCCCCATTAGCAACATCAACATCAACACAAGCTGTTTCATGGACTATAATGAGCTCAGGTCTTTGTTTCTGTTAATAGATGAAGTGTATACTGTAGTTTTAACCTTTACTCGGTGTGCTGGAATGTGACTTTGTAATTGTTTGATGTTTTGACCATCAGTGACATTTATCTTCAGGAGCTGGTCCATGCGGTTATATCAAATATTAAAAATAGACAATGCAGTTTAGAGAGGTTAATGAAGAATGGTGCAGATAATCCGGAAAATGTTTGTGTCATTCTAGAATTCTAATCAAATCAATAATTATATATTTTTATAGTTTTATCTAATAGATCTTTGCACTGGCTGATGTTTTTGTGGTGTATAAACTTGTTTTATGGTAACAGCTGTGAGATAACGCTATTGTTTCTCAATTTAACACCCACGGAAGCGAGTTAGCCCGTGCTGTGCGGCAGTGCGGTTTTAATTTTAAAAGTGTTTAGTTGGTAATCGTCCAAAACATCCGATTTTTTTTTTCTGACACTATTTTTGCTGTCTGTTGTCTTAACACAGACTTAAACTGTATATATGAACTTACTTCACTTGACTAAGCTTCACTGAGTCATTTATCTAGCTTACACTTGGAGTCCCATTTCCCTGTTTCCCAGCAATGAATTTTTCCACTTTTGAGGTTTGAACTACGTTTTACCTGAAAATACACCACTCATACATTTTCCGTCTGTTACATGAGACAAAAAAAAAAAACGAACAAAAAAAACCCCAACACAGTTAAGTCATATCCTACAAGTCATAGCTTTAATGCCACAAAGGCACCCTAATGCCAGCTAAGTCACCCTGATGCCATTTAAATAAAAGGAAAAAAGGAAAAAAATGAAGAAAACACTTCATTGGACGCTGATTTGTCCCCATCACCTCGGGTGACTCTGTCCTGCTTTCCTCCAGCGGGAAAGACTGAAGCTGGAAGCGAGCCAGTTCCCGATCCTCTACCCTATTTAAAGACAATACTGAGCTATAGGAAGGACGGGATAATGTTAGCATCTCGTTTTTTTAGGATAAAGACACTAACATGAGCGTCACCATGACCTGATTTAGTGACATTGAAACTGTTGCAAATATAAAGATTTCAAAGAAATAAATAAACAATTAAACAAACAAACAAAGAACTATGTTCATAGTAATACTATAATAATAATATGTGTTTCACGTGTAAGTTTCACTTGATACACAGATGATATTATTATGACATTTCTCAACACCCAGGATAAAGAAGGAGCTTCTTGTGTCTCGACTCCAGCGTTCCAGCGTACAGAATCAATCATGCTCGCTTGGACTGCGAGCTAAAAGCCCTTTTCATGCTTCAACAGCATTAGCGCTAACAGCCTCAATCCCTCACAAGAACTCAGATCCCGGGACAGAAATCTGACGAGATGTTATCCGCGTCATCTCACAAAACACGCCGGACCTCAAGAAAAGACGGATCTTGAAAAGACAGACACGTGACTTCACCTTCTCGGCCGGAGGGATTTCACACGGCCGGCTGCTCTTCAGGTCCACAAGGGAAATATATTTCAAAAAATCACCAGCACTCAAGTGTTGTTTTTATGGTTCCCAATTTTATTATTATTATTATTATTATTATTATTATTATTAATAATAATAATAATAATAATAAAATAAAATGAGCGATAATTTGTATAGTGTAGTGTTTTTTTTTTTTAATAGATTTTTTTTTATTGCTATTGCAAAAAAATAAATACCAATTATCTTTTAGATTTTTTTTAAAATAAAGAAATAATAATAATAATAATAATAATAATAACTTCTTACAAGACTTTTGTCACATGTTTTCCTTTTGTCTTTTTTTTCTTTACTTCTTTATTTTTTTATCTCTTATTTAGTATTTAACCTTATTTCTGTCCTTCTTTATAATGCTTTTAACTGAAAGGTTTATCAATATGTAAAAAATTAAATAAAATAAAAAACAGGGAATGTGCTGCTGTGCTAAGACGATAGTGATGTGCGCAATCAAAGCTATTTCAGCCTCCATCACTAAGAGAGAGAGATTTAACATTTGAAGTTACCTTATTCTTCAGGGCGGGGTTTTAGGGGCGGAGTCACAGTCACAGGTGTAGGAACTTTCTGGTAGACCTGGAGCAGGAGACAGAGATCAGAGAAGATGAAATCCACTGTGTTAGAAAAGGTCTCAATAAGGGTCAAAGGTCACAGCAAATCTAATACCAAACGTAATTTATTGGCTCGTAAGAGTCGGAACTTTCTGAACATTTTGTCACCTGATAGTCCCCGCCCACTTACCAGCTCTCACACTTTCAGACAACAGAGGGCCGGGGGAAGGGGTGCTGGGGGGGAGGGGGGGGGGGGACAATACGCCACACCTCCTCTGTGAGACATGAAGCCAGACAACCTTATCTAAACAAGTAAATAGACAGATAAATAAACAAGTACAAGCATGAATGTAAAATGAAAATAAAGAAAGAAAAAGGTGAGAAAGCCAAAGAAAGAAAGAAAGAAAGAAAGAAAGAACGTGGAAAATACATTTTAAAAAACAAGCCATGAGTCACATGACGCTAATCTGCGTTACAGCTCCTGCTCACGCTGCGTTGGGGAAACTGCAACTCGCCCTTTTCCACATACAGGAGCTTACAGAGTGACGTGATTGGCTGGTGTCACTTTAATTGACAGGCCTCGTCAGTCAATCTAACTCACAGACAGAAGAAAACGCTACCTCCTTTTATTAGGAAAACACACACACACACACACACACATGCACGCAGACATCATGTCATTACAATAAGATAAACAAATGTAACCACCCCATCCCCCATACAAACACACACACACACATAAACATATGCACACACACACACACACACACACACACACCACAACCGCCATGGCCACCACAGGAAGCTCTCATCTTTATTTTATCTTCTAATATTGCTTTATTCTTTAGATCCACCAGCTCCGTCCTATGTCAAACACACACACACACACACACACACACTGTAACAAGCAGATAGACATTATAAACACAAGCGCACGTAAAATGTCATTGATGTTAAAATTATATGTATCTGACGCTTCCTTTAAAAGTGCATGTGTGCGTGCGTGTGTGTGTGTATGTGTGTGTGTGTATGTGTATGTGTGTGTGATATGATAGGCATTATGAAATGACTCAGCACTTGAACGCGGGACGGAACACACTCCTGCTCCACCATGACGAGAGAGAAAAGCTGTATAGTATATTTAGTCATTTTACTTCCCCTAAATGAATCAGTATGAAACTCTAAGTAAAGACCGTGTGTGACGCCGCAGTTATTAACCCTCGCCGCTCCGCCGGCGCTCAGGCCTCGGGGTTACTGTACAGTCATGAGGACACGGAACGCCGGCGTGTTCCAGGCAGTGGGAGGAACATGAGGAACCCAGAGAGGAGCCTTCGAGGAACCACGGAGAAGATGTGAAGGTCCAGTGAGCCGAGCTCAGGACGGGACAGCGAGTGTGACGCTGTGAGACGAGACGGCGGGCGTGGCAGGACGATGTCGCTCGCGCAATATGGTCTAGAGAGCGCAAATGATGATCAGACTGATTACACTTACGTTTAAAATAATCACAATAAGACTGAATCCAAATTTAACCTGAAAGAATAAACTGCAATTATTTGTTTGTTTGTTCGTTTGTTTTGTTTATATACTATATGTAGATAAAGTAAAGCATGAAGTAACTAAACAAAACTGAATGAATAAGAAAGAAAGATATCAATGAGGTAAACAAACAAACAAACAAAAACAAACAAACAAACAAACAAACAAATAATTCACAAATGATCATTGGTGAAAGAAAGAAAGAAAGAAAGAAAGAAAGAAAGAAACTAACAGAATTAAGTAAATAAATAAACAAATAAGGAAGGAATGAAAGGTGAAAAAATAGAGAAAAAGAAAATACACAAACAAACAAATAAAAAAGGAAGAAATTAAGGAAATAGAGATAAAGATGCAGAAGTTCATAAACAAACAAACAAGTAAATAAGGAAGGGAGAGAATAGAAAGTAGATAAATAAGCAAAGATAGACAAACAAACAAACAAACAAACAAATAAATAAATAAACAAACAAAAATAAATAAATAAGGAAGAAAAGAAGGACAGAATAAAAAAAATTAAGGAAAAAGAAAGTATATAAGTGAATAAGGAAGAAGAGAAGGAAGAAAGATGATATAAAGTGGACAAATAAATAAGCAGCAAATAAATAAAAAATAAAAAAAATTAATAAATAAATAGATAAACTGATGTCATTTAGTTGTGAATTTAGTGTGAAGTTGTGTTTAATCGCAGCTCTGCGGGGCTCCTGAGGGCCCGGGTGTTAGATTTGCCCCCACGGCTTCACCTGCACTCAGGCCTCGGCGGTTAGAGTCACTGTGCAGTGTTACACACACACACACACACACACACACACACACACACCTCGTTATCAGCTCTAAGCCGACCTCAGAGCCGCTTTCAAGGACGAGGAGCGCTAACCAGAGACCTCCATGTTCCACCCGAGTGTGTGTACACACACAGTTTGTGTTCTGCTCGGCTCGGTCAGGTGGACGCCGTGTGAACGTACGAGCGAGGGATTTCAGAGAAGTGTATAAATAGGAGGTGAAGAAAGAAGTTTAGAAAGGAACTGCACTCGTTTTATTGTTTTCTCTCTTTCTGTCACACACACTCCTACACAAACACACACACGCCTCTCTTCTGCAGTATGTCCAGGCGTCTTGGGAAAAACCCCTGAGTCGTGACACACACAGTTTCGGTGTGTTAACGTCTTTTTCCAGAAGTTCGCTCCTTGATCACTTAAGTGTAATTACTCAGATCGCTCCAAACTTACGCTAGGCTTCCTCTTCTTCTTCTGTTTTAATATTTTACCGTGTGTGTGTGTGTGTGTGTGTGTGTGTATGTTAAGCATGCACGACTGTGTGTTATTAAAGTTATAAACGTCTTCCAAAGCCTTGTGCAAACACAAGCTCTTTAGCCAGAGGACAGATTAGGGACGTGATGTGTTCGGGCCGCGGTGCTACACGGTTACACAAACAAGCAGCCATTATCGAGAACACACACACACACACACACACACACACAAACGACTGCAAGTTTTATTCCGGATGAGCCACGAAACATTAAAACAACAACAAAACAACAGCAACAAGCAAAAAATATAATTATAATAATAATAATAATAATAATAATAATAATAATAATCACCATCTTTGTAATATAGAGTGATTAAAAAATATAGACACTTTCTTTAAACCTGCCACTTCTCTTTTTTCCCCTAAGCGAACCCATGCAGGCGCATCTTTTTCCACCTTTAATGTGAAACCTTGTGTCGTGTTTGTTACTCAGAACGAAGCTGATGTTCGAAACCACTTCTCATAGAATCACCTCTCATTCTAACTGACCACCAAATGATCTCATTCTGCAGGTTTTTCTTGACATATTCATGGTTTCTGCTTAAATCAAGGACATGCAGAGGAGCTCACCGTCGAAAGGTCAACAACCAGGACATGCATTAGCTGTGCTGTGGAACATCATAAAGGCCGTCACCACTGAGTCAAAAAAAACAAAAAAAACCATTAAGCCCCAAAAAACAGGACGTTCATATAAAACTTGGATTTGTTCAGTATTTTCACTCTCCTGTACAGCAGGTGGCAGTATGTATCTGGTTGGGTTGTAAGACATCATTAAACACAAAGTGAAGAAGAGAACGAGGACATTAACCCTCACTGAACGCCTAATGTTATTGATATTTCGGGGAAAACATCTCAAGATCTCATGTGCCTTTCTACTTTATGAGCCACGGCTACGCAGGTCAGAGGATGAGATTGGAGATTTCAGGGGACACTGATGACGTCGCATCAAATCCCATTTGCAGGTACAATTGGCTTTTATATCTGGTTCTGGTTCTGTATCTGTGCTCGAAATCACCTTTTCCAGCAGATATTGGGCGTGGTTCCAGAGCACTGTGGAACGCTTGTGTTCTCACTGATCAAAATAAACCAAACTTTGGGGTCAAATGCTCTCAAAAATTGACCCAGGGGCCCAAATGTGAAAGCACTCTAAGAGAGGCAGCTGAGCGACCTACAGTACAGCAACATCAAAGGAGATGTAGGACCTTCTAGCGAGTCCTGCTGACTCCCTGCATGTGACAATGACCTCTTGGATCCGGCATGCCTGAGGTATGGGAGTAGACGTGAACCCTTTCTTACCAAACAAAGCATCTAAGCCCAAGTTATTCACCCTTTATGGTCTGATGGAACCAAGGTAGAACCCAGGGCGAAGCATGGTGGTGGGAGCGTCATGCCTGTAGAGCTGCTTGTCTCCAGCTAGAACTCAGGAGATGGTCAAGATACAAGGAACCATCGATAGAGCTCCAGTAAATCTATTTCTGCTCAAAACCTGCACACCTCTGTTAGACAGCTGGAAATTCCCCAGGGTGGGAATGTGACCTCCAGGACAATAATGACCCGAAACGTACATGCGAGTCAACCGAGGGATGGCTTTAGAAGAAGATGAAGAAGAAATCGTAGTGAAAATCTGTAAAAGGACAACATGAAGAGGGCTGTGCTTTGGAGATCCCCTGATAAGTTGAAAGGATTTGTAGATGTGAAACTTGTTTTTTGCAAGAAAGACCTATATACAGTATATATATAGAGAGAGAAAGAGCACAGTGTTAAGCGAGACTGATGCAAGCACAATAATGGATAAATCACAGTTCAGGACAAAGGAGACCAGAAGAAGAGGGACGTCTTAAAAACTCAGTGTGTGTGTGTGTGTGTGTGTGTGTGTGTGCGTCTCAGCATTGCTGCAGGAAATGAACGTGGGCTTCCTGGAGGAAACAGATCAGTGTAATGACTCGGCGAGAGCTTCTCCTGCTCCTTCACTGACCTCCGCGCATCCTCTGAAAATCACACACACACACACACACACACACACACACACACACACACACACACACACAAAACCACAACTGTCCCAGATGCACGACGCACGGTGCACCCTCACACACATTACAGACGCGACAAAGAATCTCTACAAGAAGCGAGGAAGGCATGAAGCCCCTGGGATAACTCCGGGCTGATCTTATTGTGATGGAGATGTATTCACGGCTCTGCGTTTCAGTCTTAAATAATCTGCATTAGAAATACGAGTCAAAGACTTTAGAAGGTGTTCAGCATGGTGCGTGGTTTTTAAAATAAATAAGTCAATAAAAAACAGACAAGTAAAATCCAAAACTTTTTGGGGAGGAAGTATAAGTAAGTAAGTAAATAAATAAATAAGCATTTAAAAATAAGTCAAATATTTAAAAATGTTACATACCAATTACATTAAAAGATAAAAACTTAAAAATAAGATCAAATTATTATATTTTTATATGCAAACTTGCTCTTCTTAAATATTAGGAAAATGTATTTAAAAATTAATCAACTTTTGCTTTATGAACATTTTCTGAATATAAATAATACATTTTAATTCAATAAATTGATACGTATATAATTTTAAAGTGTACAATAATTGAGAATTGGATAAATCTAATTTAGAGAGAAAATCAGGGGAAAAAATAAAAATAAAGTGTTTAAAATCTTTATTTTAGTACTAGTATATATTTTTGTTCCCTCTTCAAATTATATTCCCAAACTTTATATTCATTTATTTTATTTTATTTTATTCATTTAATTTAATTTTCATAGTATTTTAAGTTGAAACCAAAATCTCACACACACTTCTCTGTTAAAAAGATATTTCGACTGACTTCTTCACAACTCACACATTCCATCCTACTGTGTGTTTCTTTCCGCGGGTCGATTAGGCCGTCTGTTTTATTTACATCTGAGGTTATTTTAATCCAATCGATAGGAGGCAGATTAATTTCAGCATTAATTCACCATATAAGTAGCTTTCAGTAATGAATGTAAGAACTTTGTGAAGTTTCTGATTGGCCAATTATGAATTAATTAGGAATGATCAGGTAGATGCTGCATAGTTGAGTTTGGAGGCACAAATGAACTCTCTGGGATGAACAAACTTTGGTCTGAAAGGTTCAGATGAACCGTCAGACACCAACGATGGAACTGAAGGTGAAGGTGTCGGAAGCTTCGGATATGTACAGGTACAAGAACAGCATGTTAATCAGTTTAACCTGGAATGCAGAGTCTAATTTATGATCAGATTTATCTGTTATTTGTTTGTACACATGATATATGTCCAACCTGGGCTCCTGAGTGTGTGTGTGCGAATTTACACAGAAGAAGACTGACTATTGTGAGCCTCGACCTGATCGACTATACTGCAGAGTTTAAACCCTTTACATTTATGTAGGTTCACAGCGTTTAGCATCCGCACTAATGCAGAACAATCTCATTTAGTCAAAAGTGTGTGTGTGCAGAAATGTAAGTCATAAACACACACTTCAGATGTTAAAAGATTTAATGTTAACTCATTATTATTAATTATAATTGTGCATTAGTCAATATTTAATTGGTGTAAAAGTGAGTCGAAGTAACTGTTCCAGCCTTTACACTGATCGCTCACTTGGTGCTTCCAGCTGTATTGTGCACTTTACCTTTTATGGAGTTTTATGGGCGTCGCTATGTGCAAATCTAATGGAAAACTAATCCATATCTCAGGTTGGCTCTCGCAAACACTCTCACACAACCGAGTCTGAATTTAAACATCTAATTGAATTAAGTTATTCAGGTTGGGACTATAAGAAAGAAGCTACCATGTACGTAGGAAAAAAGAAAGAAAGAAGTGGATGGAGTGAAATGATGTGGATTAATGCTGACTTTCCCAAAGTAACGTAACACAAACATCATGATGAAATAAGATCACGCTATGATAAGTGATGAAGCGACAGTCATACTGAACTTTCTCTCTTTCTCAAGTTAAGACTGCAATAACAGATGCACTTTTTGTGTGTGCGTGTGTGCATGTGTGTGTGCGTGTGTGCATGCGTGTGTGTGAGTGTAAATGAAATATTTTCTTTAAAAATCATGTTATCCCTCCTAAATACTGCTCATGAATCGTGTAGCGTTGTTGCGGCCTTGATGAACCCATCACACACACACACACACACACACACACACACACACACACACACACACATACTGCCCCTTTCTAACCAATTAATCATGGGGGAAACTGTTTCGAACCCTCATGAACGACACGTTTCTATCCTCTTAAACCGACTCAACAGATCACACACCCTGTTTTTGTGTCTAAATAAATAAACTAATAAAGACTTTCTCAAGCGTTCGACTGCATGACTCTTTATAAGGCATCGCAGTACGTGTTGCATTTCTGCCTCATGAGCTTTCCGGAAAAGGGTTTAGACACACTAACTGACACACACACACACACTTACACACACTCGCTTAAACCTAGGGATCGTTTTATTGTCCTATTGTTAGTCTAGAAGGTCAACGGGTTCAATCGTTCCATGTTCTGGATGTGCAAATTAACACTTACTAATTATTATTATATCCTCAATTAATTACTATAAATACTATCATTTTATGCTTTCATGGGTATTTAACTCTACCACCAAGTGCCTGTAACTTCTGTATAAAGATCTAGAGTAGACCTTTACTCCTGTATCATCTGTTTTTTAAACATATTTCTATTTCCACATGTGCATTAAAGGGGCAATATGTTAAGGTTTCGGGCTAGGATGGAAAATTACAGCCGAATACGGTTGAGGTTTTAACCTGCTTTGGATGTTCCAGACACTTTGTGGTGTTTTATATAAGCTGCAGCGTAATCCTTATTCTGTGGAAAAACAATGATGTAAACGTAAAAACGATCTGAACGCAACTTTTACCACATGTGTAGATTTTCGCTGTGAATCACATGTAAAGCGACATAATTAAACACTAAACACTAACACACATGTCTAGCAAAGCCAGATGCAAAAATGATAATGTTGAAAGTCTTCAAGCTTCTGTTAACATTCACACACAAAAATAAGATGAAAAGATATTTTAATAAGTCTTTAGTGCGCGAGAAAGATTGATTTCTTGGTTGTTGTTTTTTTTCCCCGATTCAGGATATGAAACTTCTGACAAAAACCTGTGGCTTACGAGAGCATGTACCAAAGCGCCGGATGAAGCTTATGACACATCGTCGTCCTTTATAACGCACAGACCTGATCTGCTTTTCGCTTCTTTTTTTCAATTTATTTTTTTTTAATCAAATATCAGTTTTTCAGTTGTACAATCTGATTTCAAGACTCGCTTTAATCATCGACTCTGCAGCTCAACATCTGCAGCGCTTGTGGTGCATCAAGAAATAAATATAAATATTATAGATTACAGATGATAGATGATAGATTATAGATTATAATGAACTTAGAATGACCTTCCTGTGAAGACTAACGAGCTGCACAAAAAAAGTGAAGAAATGAATCAAAACACAGATGTTCTGTAGCCCAAAATGCTTTTGTTTTTTTTTTTATTATTATTGCATATCATATAATTGTATGAAATGAAAAATAAGCACATATGAACATCACTTATGGTTAGTGAGTGAAATAATTTTGCACAGCAAAATATATATATATTTATATATATATGAGAGACTTTTCTTTTTTTTTCTATTTTTCCTTGTTTTTTAATTAACATACTTAAAAAATTTAATTGATGAACGGTATATTTCCATTTTATACAAGCAGGGTGTCAATCCCTGGCTATAAAACAATGTCCAGACATTATTGATTATTATATTATTGCCTCGGAAATAATGAATTTACAACAACGATGATAAAAAATAAAAAAAATGAAAAGAAAACACAAACAACAAAAAAAGCCCTGCTCGACAATGTAACTAAGACAAGATTGTAAGATCATAAACTCTCCAGCGATGCCATGAGATGTCTTTATTTATATATTTATTATCTTTTTTTTTTTTTTTTAGCGTTCTAGATAGATTCCATGGTGTGATATGCTGCGTGATTAGCTACAGGCTACATTTTAGTGCAACTCAGTCCAAAAAAAATTCTTTTTTTTCCTTTTTTCTTCTCTTAAATTCACTGTTCCTCGCACTGACTAAACTTAATACTTTGGTTTTTAAAAAAATGCAGTTCAGTGTGAGGATTTCGAGGGGGCTACATTGGTCAAACTGCTTTTTTTCATGGCAAGCACATGCTGAAATAATAATAATAATAATAATAATAATAATAATAAAAGCTTCTGCATCATAACAATCCTGCTGTATAATACACACTGTGTGAGTCCTTCCAGTTCACCTTAACACTATGATTGATAAAGAAAGAGTTTAGTGCATAGGGCAATGAACCTTGCGTCTAAAAGCCAAACTTTTTTTACGGCTTTCATTCATCCATCAAGCCATAATCAAAGTTCAAACACACACACATGACAGCACTATTCTTAGATCGTGAACCCTGCGGTTTATTACACGTATAAAAGAAAAAGCAGTCCGTTAAACAATCCTAACAGTTTTAGGCCCCAGTTTAAGACTCCATCATTTTTTTTTCTTTTTTTCTTTTTTCTTTTTACTTTAGTTAGTTTTTTTTTGTGTGTTTTTTTTTTTTTTTTGCAAGGATGAGGTCCTTGTCCCCTGAAACATGTCTTCCGCTCGGCCAGCTCTCAACAGGAATGGGTTCAGTGCATGGGCTGCGTGTGGATGGCCGCTCAGGTCAATGCGGGAGGAGGGATGGTGCGAGGCGAGGAGGATGTCCTTTCACTTTTTTGCACAATATTCCAAAAAAGTGACTTGGCAACAAACGAAGGAAGAGGATGAAGAATGCCATGCTGGAGTTATTATCCAAATTTAATAATGAAAAAAAAAAGAGTTCAGTTCTCAAGCAAAAAAAATAAAAAAAGTACAAGAAAAATGAACCGTACATGTCCAGCATGCAGGCAATAATATTAACAGTCTCTCTTTTTTTTATTTGCATTTTGTTTTTAAAAAAATTCTGCAATAGCTTCTTCTATAGCTTCTTTCTTAAAAGTCTTATCATTAAACACACTCACTTCCACACAGAAAATCTCTCACACACACAACGCAGACAGGACAGGATGTACGTATATGAGATGATAATGATGAAGGAGGGAAGGTGGCTTGGGGCTCTGGTCCTCCAGAAAAAGGAAAAAATAATATGCACACACACACACAAAAAAAGAATGCACAAAGTCTGTTCCGAAGGGAAAAGCAAGCATTTTAAGTTAGGACTGATGAACAAAAAGTAAAAATGGCAGTCTGTTTATGGAGGAAAACAAACTTATGCATGAGGCATGTTTCAGATGACAAAAAGACATCACATCACAACATGATATGGAGGGAAAGTTGGGTCTGTTCAAGCAGGAAGGAGGATGGGGTGAATGAGGACACAGATTGGTTTGGGAAAGAATGGAAAAGTTGCAAAATCCATCAAAAATAATAATAATAATAATTTTAATAAGTTTTTTTTACACGGGACAAAACTTGTCTGCTGTAAAATGGTGCTGTGCGCAAAAAAAAAAAAAAAAACTCATGAAAAACTCCTGCGAAGACAAAAATAATGCACAAAGTTTGTTTTGAAGGGGAACGCAAGCATTTTAAGACGGATGGACATCTGGATGCATGCATGCACACAGTATCAAAAAAAAAAGTTAAAATGGTTGGGTGGAAAACAAGCAGGCATGCATGAGGCATGTTTCAGAAAAAAAAATTCCCCCCCCAAAAAATCATCCACATCACATCACAAAATGATATGGGGGGAAAGTTGGGTTTGTGGAAGCAGGAAGGATGAGAGGGGGGGGGGTGTTGGGGGGGGTGAATAAGGACACACTGACTGGTTTGGGAAAGAATGGAAAAGTTGCAAAAAATCCGAATAATAATAATAATTATTATTTAAAAAAAATATAATAATAAAAAAGAAAAACTTGTCTTTTTTTTTTTTTTTTTTTGCTTGCCTGCTGTAAAATGGAGCCGTGCGCAAAAACCAAAAAAAAACAAACCAAAAAAACAAACTCACATGAAAAACTCCGGCGACGACGGGTTGTTGTCGCTGCTCGAGCCGGTCTCGCGGAAGCCGCCGCCGCCGCCGCCGCCGCTGCCGGCGCCGCTCACGAGCTTCTCGTACTTCTCCTTGTAGACGTCGCGCTCGCGCACCAGGCGCGTGATCTCCTGCTTGAGGTGCTCGACCTGCTGCAGCAGCTGCGTCTTCTCTCCCTCGAGCACGTGCCGCTGCTGCACGCGCTTGAAGCGGCAGGACTGCGCGTAGCCGCGGTTCTTCAGCGTCCGGCGCTTCTGCTTCAGCCGGATCACCTCCTCCTTACTGACGCCGCGCAGCTGCCGGTTCAGCTCGCGCACCGACATGGTGACGAGCTGGTCGTCCGAGAAGCGGTCGTCCGCGTGCCCGTGCCCGTGATGACTGTGGTGGCTGCTCGCTGCGCCGGACGGATGCGCGCTGCCGCCGCCGCCCCCCTGATGGTGGTGGTGATGGTGATGATGGTGGTTGTGGTGGTGGGGCGCAGACGCGGCCGGTCCGACTTCTTCTGCGGCGGGGAACTGCTGCGCCCGCGCGTAGCCGTCGAAGGCGTGCAGCTGGTGCGCGCTGCTGATCAGCGCCTCCATGGCGTCATCCGTGCCGAACCCGAGCGCCTCCGCGTTTAACGGCGCCTGCTGATGCTGCTGCTGCTGCTGATGTTGTTGTTGATGTTGTTGCTGTTGATGATTGTGTTGTTGTTGTTGTTGTTGCTGTTGTTGTTGATGATGTTGTTGTTGATGTTGCGCGTAGCCACCCATCCAGTAAAAGTCCTCCAAGTGCGCTTTAGGTTCCCCCCCCGACCCGGGACTAGGCGCCGAGAAACTCGGAGAGGGCGGCACCGAGCTGCACGGCGTGCTCATCGGCGTGGAAGACAGCGAGCCTCCGGCGAGCAGGCGGCCGCACTGGGACAAGCCGCCGACGCGCTCGGTTTCAGCGGGCTCCTTCTTCACCTCGAACTTCATCAGATCGAAATCGTTGACGTACTCCATGGCGAGAGGGCTGGTGGGCAGCTCGGTGGAGCTCAGCGCCAGCTCGGACGCCATGCGCTTCCCGGTGACGCTCCTCCACAGGGGCTGAAGAGCGGCTGTCAGCGCGGTGTGGGCCGGGACAGAGTGCGCCAGCTTGTTTTTTTATTTTTTTTTTTACGTCCTTCTTAAATAAATAAATAATAAATACAAAAATAAAAAAAACCACACCAAAACGATTGCAAAACCAGTACAAGTCCTGTTCCTGTCTTCTTCTCCAAGGCTTTCAACTCCAAGCTTTACGCACACCGGCACCGACACCGACACTGTCCCGCAAACGCCGGCGCATCCGAGATCCCAGCTGCAGATCTTCCTTCAGTCTCTCTCTCTCTCTGTGTGTCTCACTCTCTCTCACTCTCACTCTCTCTCTCTCTTTGCTGTGGAAGACTTTTTGTGCGCTCTCGTCCTGAATCACATCGTGCAGACTGGAGAAAGAGCAAACGAGAGTAGTTGTTTTTCTTTTTTTTTTAAATAAAAAAAGAAAGAAAAAAAAAGAAGGAAATGCACTTGCAAAGACTAGAGTCGGTCGACTCGGACGTGAAGAACGTGTGGGAGTTATTTTGCAAAGCCAACACAACGGCAGATGAGTTTAAAAGCATTGCTCAGTTATATAGACGCTCTGACGTCACGCCCCAAACGGGGGAATACAACCAATAGGGTGCGTCCTAGCAGTTCTTATTAGCATATCAGAACAGGAGCCAAAACTTTTCTTTTTTTTTTTTCTCAGCTGACTGTCAGCTGGACTGCTTAACTCTTTGCTCTTAACTCTTTCACGACAGGTTTTACATGCTTTATGTGCAAATGCACATTTATAAAAAAAAATTTTCTTGCTTTTGTATCACGTGAGCATTTTACTGTTAATTTAACTTGCTTTTTTTTTTTTTTTTGCAACACTTCTCCCTTTTTTTGTTTTTGACATTTGGCAGGTACATGATTGATGGATGTGAATTATGTCGTAACATGCAAACCAATGCAACTGAATTACTTTGCATTATGACCAATATCTTGCTCTTGCTTTAAGCCAGATGTCACTACTGGATAATAATAATAATAATAATAATAATAATAATAATAATAAATTAAAATAAAAAAGCATTAAAACCTGTACTTGCTGGTCAGAAATGAAATTATATTAAAAATATATGAGACAGAGTGTAACAATAGACTCCTGTAACTGACTAAGCAAGGGAGGGCTTTCTGCTTTTCCACAACTCAACAGCGTCCCCTGTTGGACAAAGACTATAGAAGTGTGTGTTTGTGTGTGCGTGTGTGTGTGTGAGTGTGTGTGTGTGTGTGTGTGCGTGCGTGTGCGTTGTTGAGAGAGGATTATTATGATGTTTTGTAATAAATAAAAAGGTATATACTCATATAAGTGTCATAATTACTAAACACAATACTCAATTATCAGCAGATTGGTAATGTGGTAAATTATGGCAGGACATGTGGTGCAGTTTTGGAGTGAGTGCTCAGCCAGGTTCAAACTGAATAGAGCAAAGACTCAGAGCATAAGGAACTCAGTTTATGTTATTTTTAAAATAATTTTACATAATAATAATAATAATTAAAATAATAATAATAATAATAATAATAATAATAATAATAAATGTTAAACCATATTGAAAGTACAGAACTTTGAGACAGATGTTCTCAGTGCTGTCTGGTTCTGCAGAGGATCCTACTACTACTGAGTCAGACCAGCTAGTGTGAGCAAAATCTCAGACCTCTATAAAATCATTCAGTCTTTTTTTATTATTCTAAAATAAAATACCATACACGTTACAGATAAGTTAATGTCTATCATTGCACTATACATATGTGTTGAACACAGACTTGGGTAGAAATTAATGTATATATTTTTTAAACTAAACTATTTATATACTAAACATTTTGCATTTCACCCGGGGATGTGTTGATTATGTGAGAAAATGTTCAGTTCTGTGGAGTTTCTGCTTATTGCGACAACAAAAACTCAGACCACCAAAACCAACAGGATTTTTACTTTATTAGTACAAACTATTAACAATAACACATTGAATTAGATACTATACCATAAGTCCAGCACTCCAGTGGGAGATGAGCAGTGTGTGAAATTATGGGGAAAAAAATAAGTTGAGTCCTGTGTCATTTCAGACCACAGATTAGAGTAAAGACAGACAGGAACAAGTAAAGACTTTTATTGCTCTAAAATCCGTTTCTCTCCACCTCTGGCCCTTCCTTCTTTTAGTCATATATTAAACCACCGATCTGTACATTGTCCTCTACCTGTTACACTCATTCATTTATTACTTTCCCTTTCTGCTTATAGATGAGACACAGTTTACTGCAGTGAACATTGGCATGGCATAACCTTCAGCATTAATAAACGGTACAATGTTTGTTCTAAAAATAAAGCAATGTAAAACAACCATTAATCCCCTGCAGTAACTAATAAGTGAGCAAATCCATAACTGATTTACATGAATATTTAATTTATCATCTAGGATTTTTTTTAAAAAAAGGTAATTTTGACATTTAATACATATGGTGCAATTTAAGTAATGCTCACTTATAACTCAATTTTAATTCTAAAAGGAATAAACATTAGTTTATGTAAGTATATTTAGTTACCACTTGAAGCTCTCTCTCTCTCTCTCTCTGTCTCATATTAATTCTCTATAGCGCTTATCATGTACAGGGTTGTGGGAAGCCTGGACTCAAGCACAAGGCAGCATACTCCATGGATAACGTGCCAATTCATCACAGGGCACACAAGTGCCTACAAGCACACATACATTCACACACTGCGGACAATTCAGGTCTGTATGTCTTCCGACTGTGGGAGGAAACCGGAGTACGTGGATGAAACCCACCAAGCACAGGGACCCAAGCACAACATGAAACTCCACACACAGGCCTGGGGTGCGAAGTGAACCCTCGACCCTGGTGGTGCGAGGCCACAGTGCTAACCACTTCGCCACTCTGTACCGCCCACAACATTAATTTCTAAATTGAAGACCATTTGCCATTCTGTAGGACGATGAAAGTACAGTGCTGTGCCAAATAGCGACAGACAGGTTGAGTAAAGAAAGAAAAAAAGGAAAAAAAGATAATGATTTAAATAAATCATATCGCAACTTGCATTACCTCATGTAATGTGCATCATTTGTGTTACTTTGGCGAATTTATTTAATGCTGGAGTTCATTGTTAACGTGATATCCCAGAGGTCTTTTTCAAACAGCAACCGTATTCATTTATTTATTTACTTATTTATTCATTTTAATTACATATAATATTTTCAGGACCCTAAAAGCTCCTAATTATCCAAATAACCATGAAGCGTAACTCAATTTTCTTTTTTTTTTTAAAATTATGATTCTTTTGGTTGGTTTTAAGCCTCATGTGTTCTTCAGTTGGAGAAACTGAAACTCTTGAAAGAACTATCTAGAACTCTAAAGTTTTTCATAACGATCACTTGATTAATCTAAGAATTTACATGTTCAAAATAACATAATAATTTTTAATCCTTAAACATTCTTTAAAAAAAAAATGTGTCTCTCTAGAGGAAACCTTTAACATACTGTGTAGAATCCTATAACAAAGTCTTTCAAGTAGAACCTTTTCAGCTCTCATAGCATCTCATCATTAACCTATGCACACTTAAGGAACCCTAGAAGAACCCTAGAATTATAATCTTTTTGTATAAAAAGTGTACGCTCAGTTATTGTAGAACTTTGTGTTCCTTTTCTCTCTCTCTCTCTCTCTCTCTCTCTCTCTCTGTTGTGCATTCAGCCGTATTTCTTCCTTCACATCCAAAGTAAAAACTCTGCTCTACACTTAAGTGAAAGAGAGACAGCCTTTCGACGTGGTTCACATTTTGCATCGCCTAGCACGAGGCACGCGCGCCCGGCCCATTTGGAAGACATGTCAGCGTACGGCGGCCAAGCCTTGGCACTCGGCTGACAAATAGCGAATTCATGATGGTGAGAAAAGCCTGTAATCATATACTCGGTATATCTCCAGGAAGACGTTATGATCTCATCCTTAGCGTGCACGGTATTTTTAGAGGTCGCGTTAAGCTGAGCGTAATGATAGGTGGCACCAGTCGAGTCTTAGACTTGCAATGAAAGATGCAATGTGACACAAAGTTATGCATATCTTTACGAACTTTAAGAACTTTTTTTTTTTTTTTTTAAAGGTTTGACTCACAAAAAAACTGCCATGACCATTTGTGATTTTTTATTTGCTTTTAATACATGAATAAATCAATCAATCACTCGGCATGACTTCCCACTGGTTGGAAAAAAGAGATGATTTCGAAGGCAAATACAGTAGTACTGTTCATTAATCTTCATATACCATGGATTCATCTGAGTTATAATAATGAAAGTTGTTGAATTAAAATGTAAGTAAACTTGTGAAATATTTTTGTACTAAGAAGAAATATAAAGGTGCCACCGTAGCCAGGGCATGTCCTCCCTTGTTTGGTGTGTTTCCTCTGGGCACTCTGGTTTCCTCTGACAGTCCAAAGGCATGCAGTGTAGGCTGATTGGCATTTCCAAATTGCCCATAGTGTATAACTGGGTGTGTGCCTGTAGTGTGCACAGGGTTGTAGATGTAATTTCCCTTTACAACAACGACCGGTGGCCTGAAGTCATAGGTCACTGCCACAAACTATTGTTCATGATGTTGGATCAAGTATGGAATGTAAGGCCTGGGCATGCAGTACACCTTTCAGGTCCTTTAGGTGTTTAAGAAGTATATATTCACCATAGCAGTGTTGAATTCTTGATTGTGATCGGTTGGAAGGTGTTGATTAATTTTTTTTAGTGCAGCAGGATATCATAGGTTTACTGTTTATTAATGTGCTTATTCTATTAAATATAGTTTCTATAGAAAAAAACGTAAACAGTAAATTAACATATAAGGAAGTTCATTCTGACTGATTAATGGATGAGATGATTGATATTTTTATTAGATGATTACTAGATGATTAATAATTTCAGGACAGAGAGATTTATGCATTTTGTGGTTTTACTGTATAATAATAATAATAATAATAATAATAATAATAATAATAATACTATACATAATCTATTTTTGTTGTTATTATTATTGTATGTTTGTTACTTTTTCTCATAAGAGAGGCGTTCAAGTCAAAGCAGGACTTCTGATTCTGATTGTGCAGAATAATAGGGGGGACTTCTCTTTATTTCTCTATATGATCCCCTGATCCCAGTGTCTCACTAGTGCTTGGATATCATCAAGATAGAATGTTTTCTCAGTCTGAAACGCTGGCCTCCCAGGAACTCCATTAACGGCCCAGACCTGTAGAAATGGCTTGTAAAGTTCCTGTAATGTACAAGTGGTGTTTGTGAATGATTGTGTGTACAGTTCCCATAGACAGATGCGTCTCTTCCGCAAGTTGCCAACAAGGTATCTGTCAATTTTCAAGGATGAGGCGTTCCAGTGTCTGTCTGTCTATCTATCTATCTATCTATCTATCTATCTATCTATCTATCTATCTATCTATCTATCTATCTATCT
>JAQMYL010000037.1:30517917-30528851 GCA_030014365.1 Clarias pachynema
TCTATCTATCTATCTATCTATCTATCTATCTATCTATCTATCTATCTATCTATCTATCTATCTATCTATCTATCAACATTGGTTGATGCTATAATGTAAGTGAGAACATATTTTATGTCACATCATTAAAATCTAACTATAAATGGGTTTTGATACCTTTATTTAATTGTTAGAAAATTTTAACCAATGGCAAAAGTACTATAGTATAAAAGGAGTAAAGCATGCTAATATCGAACCTTGTAGCAGTATTAGCAGTAACTCTGCTTCATCACGTCATGGTGTGGTTAATCATTATCCCCAAAACAGCACAACGTCGAGTATTTTATCCTTTACAGAGAACACCGATTTTAGACAAACTAGAAATTGGTAAAAGTACATAAACAAGTCTGAGTATCTAACTTGAGCAACCGGAGATATTTTCCACTTTAGGTAAGTAAGACTTCGGTATGACTTTAACCCTTGACCCCGTCTTCAATCACACATAAACAGAGTTCAAATGTCAGCTCTCACACTTTATATTGATTTCTGTTTGCTTATCTGTGTTGTTTGTTAACTGCATTGCAAAATCTACAATGATCACTGTGTTGGTGTTTAACGAGGACGGCCTCGCTGTATTGTCTCTGCACGTTGATCACGTCTGGGAGCGCAGACGCGAGGCAGACTTCAGACTGCAGAGAGAGAGAGAGAGAGAGAGAGAGAAAATCATTTAGCCTGAGAATTTGTGAAGTTGAGAGAGATAAAGAATGAGACAGAGAGACAGATGAGGCATGCGAAGGAAGTTTTGGCCTCATGGTACGTGACAGAAGGCATCACAGCAGCTCAAATAAAGATATGACTAATGTTTGGAAAAAAAATGAAAAGGATGTGAAAACTGAATCTGGTTAACCTGCTGCGTTTGATTTGTGACCTACGATTAAGTTCCTAACCGAGAGCGGAGGTGGAAAAGACTCAAGTCATTACTTGAGCATGCGGTGCTTTTAAGCATCATTCTGCCATATTTATAGGTTACTTATTGGATTTGAACACACACTCAAACTTACATAATTATATTTTTAAAAAATTATGTTTGTATTTCAAATATGTATTACAAACCTCGAAGTTGTCTTCTTCTCACCTAACCAATAACTGTACACTACACATCAAAAGAACAATCCCATGCAAGTTTATTTAGACTCCAGATTAAATCATAAATGTAGAAATAATATGATTTTGAGCTAGCCTAGGCAGCAAGGCAAAGTCTAACTAGGTCAAAATATCTATGAGTTACGGGAAATTTTATTCTGATTAATCCGCACTTTCATTTCTGATTTGGGTGAGGATGGATCCTTCCACTGTTTTTTTTTTTTTATTATTATTAATTTTCTGCTTTCTACTACACTGCCTGGCCAAAAAGTCACACACTCTAAGATTACATTAAATCACCTGTAGCTTTGATTACACACTACACTGTGGCGGCCAGTTCATGTGTGTAAATAATTCCTCGTGCTCCCAGAGCCGCTCTTTCACACTTTTGAGTCCTGGAATATGTCCGTGCCATCAGGAAAGAAAAAAAACTTAACCTGGTGATTCAGTACATTCAGGTCGTCAGCTGACTTCATTTTATTCCCACATAACGTTGCTGAGTCTAGACCTGAGCGACTGATCAACCCCAGATCATAACACTGTCTCCAGAGGTCTTGTACAGTGGACACTATGCATGATGGTGCATCGCTTCACGCTCTTCCCTTCTTACCCTGACACGCCCATCACTCTGCGTATGAAAATGCTCTTACTTTCATTATTAAACATCACTATGGTTTTTACTGTTGCTGTTTTTTTTACTATGCAACTTCACCAAGTGACCTCCATTCATGATTTTTTCTTTCCAACTAAATTTCGAAAGCACTATGCACTAAGTTTTTATAACCCAATTACAGTCATTAAAATTAAACCTTTTGTTTGTTTGTTTGTTTTTTTGTTTATATTTTTGTTCTTTTTTTTATTTGGAGGGAAGGGGTTTGCAGGCAGTATACAGTATAAATGTCTCATTTCTTTTCCACATTTACAATGTTAAATTTAAAGTCTAGTTTCATATCTAAAAAGTAATAGCAGTTAGTTTTCACTTGAAAATCTTAAAAGCAACTTTTACTTGAATACATTTTGTGGCCGGATATTTTCATGTTTACTTTCTTGACACTTTTATGTTCACTTAAGGGTAATTTTCCAGACGTGTCTACAAAAACAGACCAAAGAAACTCGAAATACAGAACTTTCTGTTTCCTGTTTTGGAAACGTCTAAAAACAATAAGAAAGAAAGAAAAAAAAACATATTACCCTCAACATACGAAATGACACAAATTCAAATCCAAATTTAACCCAAAATTATACTGAATATCCATACATTCGCTTCAACACAACTTTCTTTAATTAAACATGTGACAATCATATAGTGTGCAAAAGTTTGCACCCCTATAATTTCCAGATGAAAATAACTTTCAGATGAAAAAACTGTAACACTGTATGTACAACTGATCTTTGGAACACATGAATTTAGGCATAAAAAAAAAATTAGTTATTAATTAATTAATTAATTATTATTAATTAGTAAAATAAGACACCGATCTTACAGATCTGCAGTTTGATTTAAACACATCAGTGATACTGTAACTCATCTGGCCATTTTAATTCTACATTAATGTTAAATCTTAAATGCCTTTACAAAAGGAATCCCAAAGTTGTTTAGAGGATATGACAGAGGTTACAAAAGAATTTTATAAATTACAGAATCATCATGGCAGAAAATAAAACAAGAGGCAAACGTTTTAAAGAATATCATTTATAAATTTTATTTATTTATTTTTCTTAACACTTTCAAATACACTATTTTTATTACGGCTTGAAAATGTATGATCAATGTTCGTTTCATTGATGTACTGTAAGTGCCCGCACTCAGAGAAACGTGCATGCTTTAAGAAAAGAATAAAAGTTACGTGTTGTTACAGCAACTCAATCAACAACACAGTGGGGTATTGAAGAGTAACATTTATTGGAAGGAGTCTCCAGTGTCAGTACTATGTAACAGTCAAAAGTGTAGTTACAATAACATAAAAAGATCACAGGGACTAAATTGTACTGACGTATAATTCATTCAATACTCTTTTAGTGTGTTTTCTTTACTTATTTGATTCTTACAGGCTGAGAAGTTCGGCGGTTCTTCTCCTAGCAGTCTACAAAGTCATTAGGAGAGTATTTAAGGTCTCCACCTCTCTAAAGTCCATCATGAACTATCAAACGTAGGACTATCTCGAGTCACATTTAAAGCTGATCCATCTTTCCATCAACAGATTAGTGCGAGATGCTCTCAGAATCTCAATTTTCACCCAGCTTACAGAATGTGGGCAGAGCTCAGGGGTAATTACATTAACTCATCTATCATCGAGAGCCGTGCACTGTGAGGTCGAAGCCTGAGAGGACGCGGCTGGTTAAAATATCAACCTGAGCACGAGGCGTGGACTCCGGCTTCGCTCCGCTCTGAACGGAGGAGACGCTAGCCAAGCGGTGCTCCCGTGCTGTGACCTGTGGAGTAAGTCATCGCACTGGGTTTGGATCAGACATCATTGTGGTGCAATGAAACACAGTCTCCTGCAGTACCCGAATAAATATGTCAAAACTGTGTGAATGACTTTGAAGCATAAAGCAAATGAAGACACATACACACACACATGGGTCAGAGAACAACAAAGCATCTCTGAGAGGGTGTAGTGCTAATGCTAAGCATGCTAGTTTATATCAGTGAGACCATCATCATCATCATCATCAGTGTGTAAAATCTGAAATGTCTGTCTGATAGAACAAATATGTCATTGTTTTTAATCTGAAATATTAAAAAGGAAATTTGATTGTCCACAAAAAAATACAGCCCTGTCTAATCCATTAAACAAGGGGTGTTCATGTCAAACCGGGACTTTTGATTGTGCAGACTGTGTGATCTCTTGTTATTACTCTATATAATCCCCAGCCACACTAATGCACTTATCCCAGTGTTTCACTAGTGCTTGAATACCAAGGTAGAATCAAGGTAGACAGTTTTTTCAGTCCGCCAGAGCCATGATCAGACGGCCTGTCTGGCTCACGTCTGAAACACCGGCCTCCCAGGAACTCCTTTAATAGGCCAAACATGTGGAAATGGCTTGGAGCGCGGTCAGACTGTATGGGGGACGTGAAAATAACTCCCACCTGAGTTCCTGTAATGTGCAAGTGGTGCAGGTAAATGATTGTGTGTACAGTTCACACGGACAGATGTGTCTCTCCTGCAAATTGGTCACAAGTCAATTATCAAGGATCAAACATTCGCCCGTCAAATCTAACGTCAGTGTTTATATTAGTTGAAATATAGCTATAGTGTTATGATATTTCATGTTGGACAGGCTGAAATGTTTGCTGCATCCGATTGATTGTACAGGACTACTATGATCAAGTCCTATTTCAGTTTGTTTGTTTTAGATTTGTCACAAATGACATTCTGTCTAATCTAAAGTAGTATATAAAATAGTACACAAACATCCATCTATCATACACAGTCTGTCTGATCTAAAATATCAAAGAGTACACCAATGTACTGACTTGACTTTATCTAGAATCAGTCTGTTCGTGGTAAAGAAGTGAAGAAATTTGAAATTATTAAAAATCAAATAACAGCACAAGTCCGTCTGATCTGAAAAAGTACATTAGCTCTGATATAACCAATCTGAAATACACTACAGACACTCCATAGGAACATGTCCAAAACATATGCAGATTTATATTATTTGTTTTTTTCCACAGGAACTTTCAGCTCTATTAGACGAGGTGAAAAGATCAAACCCAGCGAGTCAGTATCCCGGTTACCGAGAGGCTCTACGTTACAGCGCACGCTACACCATGATTAATCAGCTGCTGAGTGTTCAAGAGTTAAAGTGTCTGACATCAGTATAATCTATCATCCATTTCACATTCCTCTCTTGTGTTTCATTACACTTCAGTGGCTCCGACTGCAACATCTGCGCAGCTTCGCTGAAATCTCCATCGTTTCCGTTTCAGATTAAACTATGACTGAACTGTCTCCTGCAATCACAATCTGTTTATTTGCAAATGCAACCATCGGGTGTTAAATAACCATTTTAACTGTTATTGTTAAATGAAAAATAAAAAGAATAGAATTAAATATTAGAGATTAAAAAAAAAAAAAAAAATGACACTCCATAACAAAATTTTAAACATGATTTTAAAAAAACAATTGAAAGAAAGAAGATAAAATGAGACAAACATGAATAAAGACATAAAAAAACAACAAAATATTTAGGTTATTAATAAAAAAAAAACACATTTAAACAAACAAAAAAGCAAACAAACAATTTAGCAGTTTAAAATAAAATAAAAAGTTTTTATATTTAAAAGTATATACAATATGTTTTATGAGTATTATTTTTTTTTTATAAATAATAAATATCTTTTATATTAATTAAATTTAATATAAAATACTATCTAATAATAATACAGTACATCTTTTTTGTTTCGCCCCCCTTTTTGTGTTGACAGAAATGCTGGACTTGGCAAAGTGAAAATTAAACAACGAACAAATAAATATCCTGTTAATGGTGTGAATAACATTTAGGTGATTTGAATATGAAATATTATTTTTGATACCTCTAAAACAAACAAGAAGTGTACAAGTAGACGTGGCACAGGATGGGGTTAAATCTAGTTAACCCAGAAACAGGGATGTGGAACATCATCACCGCTTACAAATCAGGCATCTTGGCCTTTTCCACCTAAGCCACACTATAGTACACCTTTGATTCATTCATGACCGGCCCACGCAGTGTGTGTCAGTGCGATGTCAGTAAATCTGATCTGAGTTGGTGATAAAGCAGAAGGAGAGAATGCAGTTGGTGAGGAAGCGGCGCGAATCTACAGTAAATGCACCGGGTTGCTGGTGACACGGCTATAACGCGACACTCCGGCACAGCGCGGTTGGCGTACACTTCGCACCGCACTGACCCACGCACAGCATCCAGCACAAACCTGAAACATGACTGCGTGTGTTTCGGTATCAGGCGCCATCAGATGCTATCAAACAGGATGTGAACAAACGGCTCGTGATGTGATTTGGAGAAAGAGGAAAGAAGAAAATGCATTGTCAGGCACTGGTTTCTTTTTTGTTTTTTGTGCATATGCACGTTACGGTTTACACCGCAGCACAGTTGTTCATTCGTTCTGGTTGAAGTGATGATTCATTTTCTAGAACTCTGAAAGTAATACATGCGAATCTGATTGGATAATCAGCCGCTGGAAGCCAAGAGATGAACCGCCGGCGGTAACGGTGAAAACACCGAGCGAGCTGGATTGTATACGATCTCGTGGAGGTGCTACAACTGATATAATTTCCCTACATCTACTGCTTCCCCTAGTCTTGTTTACGCAATGCGGGGTCGCCATAAAGGGCCCGGAAGCGGCTTAATATAAGCGTGTGTTTTAGGTTAAATCCAGCACAGAGCAGCAGTTTTTACTACAGCGCCGTGAGCAGCGTCTACGCTTCCTGCTAAACAATGCAGTGACCAAAATCTCCCTATGTCTACTTGTGTGTGTGTGTATGTGTGTGTGTGAATGTACATACGTCTATGTGTATGTGTATGTGTGTGAGAGAGATAGAGAGATGTATAGAGAGATGAGCACAGATAAAGGCAGTGTGTGTAGACTCACAGACCCATTGTGGGGCCTCGGAAGTGACAGCCATGGTAGAGTAATGAACTCTCCATGACCTCATCATACACTGTAATAAAACTGTTTAGTTTACGGCCGCGTGCTTTATAAACTAATTAAACAGCAGATTTAATTAAGTGCTTCATTTCTGGCTTAATACTCATAAATTAAGATAAATTTGATTATCAACATGTCTAGGGTAATTTTTTCTTTTTTGTAATCTTTGATGATCAGGGATTATGGAAAAATAAAGAGATGTGTGTACAGTATATATGGAAGGCATTTGTAAAAAGTGATATAACCTGAATAATTGTTAAACACGAATATTTTATCAACCGGAGAATTCTGCAACATTGAGAGCAAATGAAAAGCCTAAAGGGCAAAAGGGACAAAACACAACCGAGCAAACAGCTGGAGAGGAGAGGAAACGAACACGAGGAATGAAATAGGGATGAATTCGGAGCGTGAAAGGAAATAAACAAATATTTTTTTATAATTTACAGTCAGTTCATCAAGCAGTAAACAAACAAGCAAACAAACAAAGACAAACAAATAAATGTTAAAGAAAACAAGGTAAAAAATACAGCATTACAAAGTAAACAAACAAACAAACAAACAGGCAAATTCTGAATTAAACAAGCAAACCAACAAAACTAACTAACTAACTGAGACATATTCAAGAAAACAAGGCCAAAAAAATAGCATTGAAAGCAAGTAAACAGGCAAATAATCAAACAAACAAATAAAGAAATAAAAAAGTGTTAAAGAAAAAAAAAACTAACAAACAAACAAATCAAGATATAGCAAAAATAACACATTCCCTTTTAAGAACAAAAGTATAACCAACAACAATAACAAGCAACAAACAAACAAAACAGAGAAACATATTTAAAAAGTATGTATATTTACACCAAAGTAAGAGTTGTTTAAAACAAACAAACAAACAAACAAACATATAAACAAAGAAAGACACAAATCATCGTATTAATTTCTATTTTATTCAGATGTATTATTATTATTATAATTATTATTGTTGTTGTTTACAATTTCATATTCTGAATTATTTAGCTTCTTCGGATTGCGCGGGCATTTTGTGAAACTTTAGAGTTAGAAGGTTAGATTAACGTTAAAGTTTAACGTTAGAGTTACAGACGAGGTTGTCTATATCTCGTCTCACAACACACAATGACGTCCAGCTCCATCAGCTTCTTCTCTCTTTCTTTTCTCTTTTTTATTAAAAAAATAAGATTTAGGCAAATAGTTCCTACAAAAAAAAAAAAACCTACATTTTTATTTATTTATTTATTTTTTGCTTGTATGAATTTGTTCGTATAAACACAGTTAATTAATCGGAATTGTCAAAAAACAGTGGACTGAATTCACTGAAAAAGAGAAAGAGGAGATGAGAAACAGATTTGTGATTTTCTGTTGCTTTTCTTCTTTTGGTCTTTTTCTTATTTTACTACAGATTTTTGTAATTTGTTAATGATTAGTTTTTTTGTCATTTAAAATATAAAACACACACACACGCAGAAACACATGCACACTGAGAGGCCGACATGGACGACTACACATTGCACATTGTTATCAGTGATCAGATAAGAGCGGAAGTCAGGGAGATGGATACATCTTGGCCTGACTGAGCGGACGGATGTTCGTTAGTCAGGCCACCTTTTTCTTAGAAACCTTCAGAGGCCCATATACCAAGCCTGTGTGTGTGAGAGAGTGATAAAGAGTGTGTATGCACGTTAACAGGTGGCTTCCGTTTAAGCCGAATTGAACACAGAGGACACGGTGGATCTCACAGGTGTGTTAAGCGGTCAGAAACTGCTAACTGTTAGGACGCTGCGTTCACCTGATCTGTGTGTTTTTTTACTTCTTTTAACAAAATGTCCAGATGAGTTTAATTTCTCTTATAGACCTTTTTCACCATGACGTCATTCACAATGGCGGAAGCACCATTCATTAACTGATGTGTAGTTTTATTGATAATTACAGTCAAGGTTTATTTCTGAGCCAAAAAAAAACAACTACAGAAACATTACCTGATGATCACCTGATGACCTACTGGATTATTTAATGCTTTGATACTCAGATTAGAGGGTGGTGTAGATGATGATTATTTTCAGTATGTTGAAATGTCGCCTCGCACCTCCAGGGTCTGGGTTTGATTCCCGCATCGGAGTCTGTGTGCATGGAGTTTATGTGTCTGGTGCTTCTGTGACTGGTGGATTTTGGCTCTAGCATCTGGTTATGTCATAAGTTCCGTCCCATTTGCCATCCAGAAGTGAGCAGGACCGCGGCAGACAGAGGTCATGAGCAAAAGGTCAAGCTCAAAAGGTCAACAGCAGTGTGAGTGGTTTCTGGTTACATTTAATAACATTGTTGAGCATTTGCAAATAGAGTTGGATCCAAAGTTACAAATCCCTAACACTGGAGACTCCTTCCATAAACCCTAAACAAACTGTGTTCTCTACACTCCAGCCCCAGAATCTTTTTAAGTGAGTTACGATAACGTCTGTGTGCACGAGACTGCAGGAACAATGCTGGACACACTCACTGACATTCCAGGCCACAATTACGGAACCGAACCAGACGCTCCTGTCCCAAACACCTACCCATGGAGAAACAATGGCCTGGTCTGTCCGTGTACAAGGGCACCTCTCAGGCCCGGCCTCGTCACCCTGCGCTGTTCTCCATGAAGAGTGTTTAGACTGTGTTATTAAAGTGAATTTAATAAATCGTGAAGACATTGCCGCTTGTTCTGCGTGTAATGAGATGATCATGATGTGAGAGACGAGGGCAGAATGTGGTCATGTGCTTCTGAATGGGGAGCAGAGAGTGTTTCATTTATGACCATTGTTTGAGTGAGCAAGAGTGATGTAGTCAGATTTTTATTGCTTTTTTTTTTTTTTTTAGTACAAGACAGTGACCTTTGTGGCTTTTCAGGTACAAACAGCTCGTCTGCAGATGCAGGAGCCACTAGATCTTGTCTACACTTTACCTCTCTGTGACTCACCTGGATTTAAACACCACTCATAGGTTTCTGTAAATGTTAGTTGAGAAGGCCTGAATGATTTTTCTTACCTTCTTTCCTTTTTCCTTTTTTTTTTTTTTTTTTTAATCAAGTTAACACCCTTTTGTTGATTAGTTCTCCTCCAGCTTTCTTTTTTATGTTATGTATATAATTAGTTTTTAGTTCAGGCCTTTTTTTCCACATTTTGTGCACTACAGAATTGAGACAGTGTTGGTAACTTGACAATATTGAAGAAAATTGTTTTATTTGATTTGAGTTTATAACCTGGATTTCTATCAACAAATCTATATCTGAATATGGTGCAATTCTCTGTTAAAATGTTGTGTCTTGAATATTAGTACTATTTAATTCCTAAATTCTAAGGGGGGAGTAAAGTTGCTAAAAATAGTAAACAGTGAACTTTAAAACTAGATTTGGATTTACTTGGTTAAAAACTTCTTCAAAAGGTGTCAACAGAGTAAAACCAGTTCCTCACAGGAGCAGGAGAATTACATGGCTGTTTATTTTAAGGCTTTGCTCAGATACGCTGCTTAAAGACAAACATGAACATTTTAAACTGATCAAGTCAAATCAGATTTGTCGGATTAGTCTGTTGTCCTCCTGTCCTCCTACTGTAAATGTTTGTCCAAATTTGCTTTAATGGTTTCACCGGAGTTGCAGATGGAAGAAACGTGTGATGATTCCAACACTGGCAGGTGACACATGAAGTCACTAGGAGCGTAAATCTGGTGCCATATGAAATGTCAAGGGTTAATTCATAACTGCTGATTACAGCTAGTACATTAAATACTTGATTGTTGCTAGAGGTTTTTTTTTATAATCTTTTTCAGTTAACAGATTTCTGTAAAAAATAATTGTGAGGAATTAGAGAAAAGTCGTGTGTCTGATTTCTCGCATCAGATTCAAATTACATATTAAATATACAGAAGGCAAAGTCATAGGTTTTGCACAAATTCCTCAAGAAATGCAAGAATTATTTGTCTGTTTTTAAGAGAAACTTACGGTGGCCATGAAGTGCAAAACAAATTAACAAAACTGAAAACAAAATAAATTAAAATACGAAATAACAAAAACAAAAACAAAACGGAAAACAAAATAACAAATTCAAAACCAAATTAATAAAACGGAAAACAAAATAACTAATTCAAAAACAAAATATCAAAACCCAAAACAAAAT
>JAQMYL010000037.1:30629918-30640824 GCA_030014365.1 Clarias pachynema
GCAAGGTGAGGAGCTCTCTGCATTACTCTTAAAGTCCCTGGCTGATTGCCAAATTGGTAACAGGTGTGCTCCCGCCAATGGCGCAGAGTGTATTAGCAGGAGTTATGACTTGGATGTGCTGGGCTGATCAGACTGGCTCGTGACAGAATTTTGAAAAATTAAACACATTTTCACCAACCCTTTTTCCCCTCAAAGAATTCTAATCAAGTCACTTTGCTCTCCAAAAGAATTCTGCCCAATCCTATCCACTGCAAAGGCCATTCTTGACCAACATTGCCTGCTACAAAACGGTTTCGATCCACTTCTGCTATATAATTCCTAATACATTAGTTTAAGGCAGTGGGATACAGTGTAAGCAGAGGGAGTAAAAATAAATAGTTCCTAATCTTAGACCTCCAGTGACAGACTTTTCATTATGATATTATTTCTGGTAGGCTTATAAGAAGGAATGTATTTGCTAAAACACACGCCTTCTAATTTTAATGTATAAATGCATCATGTATAAAAAGAAAGAGCAGCATCAGTGGAAAGAACCGTCTCTGCTGCATGTGTGTGATAGTAATCAGATATACTAAACAGCTTACGTTTGGTGTTGAGCCGTCTCCTGTATAACTCCTCTAATGGTGAAAGCAGGATGAAAAGGATACAGAACTGATGTTAGACACCACAAACAACATTACTGTAGACACCATGCAAACACTTGTTATATACAATCAAACATTAAACACACACTGCTTGCATTGTGTTCCTGAATTAAATGCCACGTTTTCATGCTTTACACATTATTATTATTATTATTATTATTAAGTGCAAAAGTTCAGTATTTATTTAAGGCTACATGACACCTGCACAAGCCCTTCTCGTCAGTTCCTTAACCACAGTAATGTTTGTAGATAATAGTAATGTTTGGTTCAGGTAGATTTCCTACTGTACTTCTTGGTTCATCAGTACTAACCAATAAACCAGTTTAAAAGCCTCTATTCTGTAACGATCAATCAGAAAGAAATGAAGCAATGTAGACTAACCTCTCTCTGAATTCTCAACGGACACAGGGGATCTGGATACCAGCTGGGCCTGAAGGTTCTCGATCTCTGCATTCTTACACTGCAGGAGGTGCTGAAGGCCTGAGATTTCTGCCTGGAAATGAGATTTTTATTCACATCATCCTGTATGTCTACAAAACTACTGAAATGAATAAAAATGTGATAATGAATCATTCTCTGTGAAACACCAATCATGTCAAAAGGTTAAACTGAAGTTGTATAATTGGCAAAGAACATAGTTAAATCAGCGTTTCCCAAACTGATCTTTGGTAATCCAGGTGTCTTCACATCTCCTGATCATTTGACTGATGGATTTATGTATTTACAGCTCAGTTGTGCAAAGATACATTGGTAGATATAAAGGGACTTCAGTTCTGACAAAATATTGACAATGTCAAATTTGCCACATATTTTCTTCTTTGAAAACTCTGCATCCAGCTCATCGTGTCAAATTAGGTTATTTTTAAACCACAAGAACAAATAAAATAGAAAAGATTTATAAGAAACAGCCTAGTTTGGGAGCTTGGGGGTTGTTTTATCCAACACACATATTAATGCCTGAACATTGTTTTTCACTGTTCCAGTGACTGATATTTTCCACTCCAGAGTCCAGGGACGAACTTCCACCACTCTGATGTTTGGCATTACATTCCAAACTTAGGCATAAGTGCAGTTTCTTATCCATGGAAAGCTTTCTGATTTAGCTCCAGACGGACAGATTTTATGCCAGTCTCGTGTCCAGAGGCAGTTTGGAATCCAGTATTGATTGTTCCAAAAGATGGCAAGTGGTGTCCACATGTTTTCATTCGTGCAACAGCTGACCTATTGTTGCTTCTGCACATTTCCAATTCCCATGGACATCACGGTGTGCCACAGCAGCTGAAGCAGCTAAGAAATGTAACGAACAGAATGCTGCAGAGCATCTTAATCCATCTTATTTCCAGATTTTTTTTTTCTTTAGAAATTACATTAATTATATGTACAGTATAAGAAGACTGTGAAAAGAAGACAAAGAAGGAACGTCCCAAGACTTGTGTAGAAGCTGGTTAGGTGGAGGAGGTGGGCATTAAAAGCAGAGAAGTGGAGAAGGAAGGAGGAGTATGGAACTGAGGTGGTGAAGTGAGTAGAAAGGGAAAGTAAAAAAAATAAAAGTAGCAGTGAAGTTTTGACACAGTGGAAGAGCTAGAAGATGAAGTAGCGCAGGAGGCACTGAGGCGTTACAAGCCAAGGAGCAAGAAAGGTACAGTAAGGACCTGAAAAAGTAAGGGAATGTAGGACTAGAAGTTTGGGTGAAGATGAAAGAGATAAAAGGGGATAAAAGAAAGAAAGGAATAGGGATGAAGAAGTGAAAAGAAATCAAGATGTATAGAATATGGGGGAGGAGGCAGAGTTGGAAGCACAGGGTAGGTGAAGGAACAATGAGGATGTGAAAGTGGGTAGGGAAGAGAAAGAGCAAGTGTTGGCATGAAAGGTGATGGGACAAGGAGAAAGAAAGAGTGTGGGTGATGTGGTGGAGATAATGGGAGATAATGGGAGACGGAGGCAAGAAAATGTGAATGAGCCAGAAGAGGAGGCAGGAGCGGGTGGCACTGAGCAAGTGGGAGAGTTTAGAGTAGTAAAGGTACAGTAGGAGGAAAAAGTAAATGAGGTGGTGTGGAAGATGAGTTATACACCGATCAGCCCAAACACTTACAGTACACCATCACCAAGTGAATTGAATAACATTGATTATCGATTATGTGCCCATAAAGTGGTGAAAGGATCATGGACACCCAAGGCTTATCTATACAGGGACGAAATGCCAGTCTGTACAGTAGCTTAAAGTACTGAAAAAAGTTCATGCTGAAGTTTGGAGGCCGGGTCGATGTACTGATGTACTGTATGTTTTTTCTCAAAACCTACTTAGAACTTGGCTCATATACAGTACAATATGTATTTGCATTACTATAAAGTAAAGTGTATTTATAAAAGCCGTTATAACAAAGAGCATAATGGCATAAATGCATTCTAACATGTTTTAATGTGTAAAAGTTACCAAACACTTTTATTTTATATATTATTAGGCATTAAAAATGTGACAGGCCTTTTTTTTTTCTCCACACGTTTATAATGAGGTCATTCGAACGTCAATTGTTAGGACTTGAACAGAAGTGAGAGTAAGTAGAGATGTAGAACAATGAGGTGGAGAGGCTTCATAGGAAGTGTGTGCTGAAAAGAGGAAGTGAGTGTGAAACTAAATCAGACCAAAGGGATGTTCAGTATTTGGTGATGTGCATTTCTGTAGCAGTACCTTTGTAGCCTGGAGTTTTCTCTCGTACTGCGACTTTTCATCCTCAAGTTCTTCGACTTTATTTTTGAGCAACCTCAGTTCCTGGAGCAAGCTCTGTGCAGAATAAAAAGGATAAAAAAAGAATGAAATTTAAGTACAGAGTTACATTGATTCCATGCTGAAGTGATTGTTTAGAAGGTTTTAGATAACACAAAAACAAACAAACAAACAAACAAACAAAAAATACAATTTGTTATAATCTTTTATATAATTGTGTTCATTCATTTTGCACATTTTAATGAAGTAATTAATTAATTATGTAAAGTATTGCATGTACAATATAATGATGTTACTTTATAATGTCTGTATATACTTATATAAAGTATGAATGAATACACTTCAATTTAGTATATATTTTAATGGGCAGTGGTGGCTTAATTGGTTTAGTCTCTGAATCAGTTGCCAGTGTTGAGCCCATGAGCTTCCTAACTGGGATATGCAAAAAAATATATAATATTATAAAAAATATATTAAAAATATCTAATTATAAAATTTCACTGTATTGTAAGGTACATGTGACAAATAATTATTAGTATAAATGCATAAATAATTGTTTTTAAAAAATAGTCTTATTTACCAATTTTTACTTTTTTTAAATACATTAAAATAATAATAATAATAATAATAATAATAATAATAAATAATTAAATAAATGTTCATAGTTCACACCACTTTTCAAATCCTAAATAGTTTGTTCACATTTCAATAATCTCGTAAGATAAAAAACTAAATATTAAAAGGTCTAATTGTACATTTTGTGTATAAATTAGAGCTAAATTTAAGTGTTTTTGTTTGTTTGTTTGTTTGATTGTTTTTTTTTTTTTTTATCAGTCACACATTCTAAAAAACCATTTAGCTATAAAATTAAAAATAGTTCCATGCATGTAGTGTGTTAGCTATTTCCTGAGCCCACAGACCCAAACATTAGCACAAACGTAAAACCCACAACACACGTTAAGACACTGCATCAAGCACGAATCACTAAGCACACCGTGAATACTCTCCAAACATTAAGTAATCACGTAGCAAAGGGCAGGTTTGCAGGCAGGTTTCAGGTTTTAGGCCAAAGTCGATCTGGCAGAACTCAAGCTTTCCAAATCACTCCGGTGCATTCAGTGCCTACACTTTCTCTCCCACAGTGACCGAGGTCCTCAGCACCTAAATCTCCAGAGCTCTGCTCCTCCACACTCATTTCTTCATCCCCGGCTGATTCACTCATTAATGCGTCAGTATCGGTGTTTCCATCCTCCTGGATCTCTGCGGCTTTTTTCTCCTGGATCTTACAAGAGAGCTCTTGCTGAATCCTGCACATCTGCTCCTGGAGCTCGCTAATCAGATTCACTACGCTCTGACAGAGGAGAAGGACCGGATAGAAAAGCAAGTGTAATCGTAATGCTAAAAAGCAAAACAGGCAGAAATTAAACTCGGAACACATGTGCAAATACAAAACACAGTATTGTGAAGTGGTTTACGAGAGCCACCTTTTAAACTTTTCCACAATTTGTAGTGGGAACTGAATTAGAGCTAACTGAGATCTTATAGAGTAAATATACAGTCAGCCATAGGATTAACACCATATAACATTAACAGAATAAAACTGATTATCAGTTATATACCAGTAAACTGGTAACAGGATCATGGGCACCCTAGTCTCACCCATGCCCATGGGGAGCAAAGGCCAATGCTGCACAAATTACAGAAAAATGTAAGTGCTGGCAATGATAGGAAAGTATCAGAACACCCAGTGCACCTCAGGACACAACGAGCCCAGCCTCCAAACTCCCCAGACCCCAATCCACTCCAGTACTCATGGGATGCATTGGACAAACAAGCCAGATTCACAGACTTCTGGTGCAAGACACCACAAAACACCTCCAGCGATCTTGTGGAGTCATGCCCCAAAGGGGCCAGAGCTGCCCAAAGGGAACAAGGGGTACTTACACAATGTACAATGCACAAGTGATTGGAGAAAGCAATATGGTTTGCGACAATATTCACAAATATAAGCTTTAAAATTCGGCATTAAGGTGGTGCAATGCTCCTTATGCAATCCTAGGGTTAGTCTAAATGTAAGACATCCTGTGTCTGAATGTATTCATTCCATAAAACATTGACCCTAGTAACATTTACAGATGTTACCCAGAACAAATCTGAAAACCCATGGAAATCCACATTTATGGATAAGAAAATATGCAGAAAATGACATGATACTGACTGTAGACACATAGTGGGCACATAATCACGACAGTCTAGGAGATTATTTTTATTTTATTTTTTTTTAAATAAAGTTGTTTTTCCAGTTTTCCCCCCAGTGAGCTGGTTTTTATTGTGTTTAGGACGAAAATGTGTCTTGAGCAGGGAAAAAAAGATAATTTAATAGACTGTAATGTTGAAATTATGCCTAATCGAATGGTATCCATCCATCTCTCTCTCTCTCTCTCTCTCTCTCTCCTGCCAGTTAAAGGAAAAAGTGAAAGCGAGAAGAGAGAATTTCCTGCAAAAAAAAAACCCTGCAGTTTTTTTTTTTTTTTTTAAATTATCTTTTATCCATTTGAGTGAATTGTTTTTATCAGAGTGTGCACTGCCTGTGCATGTGGGATTTTATCAGTTTGACCAGTCAACCCTGGGTTATATTAGATATCACATGATGTACTGCAGAATCTCATGAGAATGAGAAATACTGCTCACATAACATGGCTTTATTGCTCACAGCTGTAGTTATGTCTGAATAAAGCAGTGAGGAACTGTTATGTAAAAGTCGGGTATGTCTAAATGTCAGAAATACATCATTTTACAAATTGATGGAGCCAGAAATGCTTCATACCCCATGCCTGGAAATGGTTTGCATGATCTCCTTGTGAGTTTCTCATGGGTTGTCGGGTTTCCTCCCACTTCCTAAATAAACATCTTGGTAGGAATATTACCCGTGCTAAAGAGTAAAAGTGTGTTTAGATTTGGAATAGAATTCTGAAACCTTGTCCACAGTGTTCCCAGGATAGACGCCAGATCTACTTGGACCCTAATCAGGACAAAGTGCTTACTAAAGAAAATGAATGAATAACAAAGGAAAAATTGGACAAAATTGGTGTGCAATTAAAATGTCACATGATCGCAACATACAGTACAGTAAGTACTATACAGTAAATAGAGTAGAGATGGAATGAGATATACTGTATAAACTATATAGAATCACTAATTTTGGAATGGAAATGGAAAGAATTGTAGATGTACCTAAAGGAGACCATCCATGAAAAGTCAGAGACCAGGTAAAGTGGGGATTAGTCGGTGAAACAACCAAGACAACAGATGCTTTGTGTAAGCAGATCTGGCTTTCTAACTTTGCTAAATTCAACAGGCTTGAACTTTTCAGGATCGTTTCATTCTGTGGTAGATTTATTAAGCCAAGAACAGGGAAAATATCACACAGCGGGAGTAAAGGTACCGCCATTGGAACGTCCTTGCAAAACGTGCCCTCCAGCCAAAATAAACAGGTCACTGAACTGATTTCTGCAAGGTACTGTAAGGACTCCCATATAGGGCGCTTTGTTTAATGTCGGTAATCAGGATGTAAAAGGATATGAGCCTGATATGTAAAGTGGACAAGTGAACCATGATAATCGAAAACAGAGTGCCCAGCGCTATAAAGTAAGATGGTTTAGCATTCGAACTAGCGTAAACAACGGTTAAGCAATGACTGGCATGTAAGGGGAGGAAGTATCATGTGATTCAGTGGCAGAAAAACATAGCAGATGAGATGTCTGACATATGATTGCTATCTATAGAGTGCAGCAGAGGGCCGGGGTGGGAGGGTCGCTGCCCACGAGTGAAGCATGGCATGTCAGGGGAATGTTGTGATCCAGATTAGAGCCACTCACCCAACAGTTGTCTGAGGAGTGAGACAGCTTGTGTTCCTGTGTGCGGCGTTTCAATTCAGGTTAAAACCGTTTGCTTGTAACTTATCTGTAATTAACGCCCCTCTCTTGAACGTGTCACTTTCAACAACAACAACAAAAAAAAATTTTTTTATTAAAATAAAGTAAGTTATATAAAAATGCACATCCAAACATAACTAAAATCTTACACATTAACATGTAACACATTTGTAAATAAAATTCACAATAATTGCAGGACAGTATATTAGTTCTCATGCTTGAGTGTTAGATATGTACGGTACAGTATCTACAGGTATTGTACTGTACATGTCTAACACCTCAAGAATGAGGACTAAATTATAATATATTACTGTGTTAAAATGTTATATAACAAAATTCTCTCTCTCTCTCTCTCTGACTCATTTTCTATAACGCTTTATCCTGTACAGGGTCGCAGGAGACCTGGAGTCTATCCCAGGGGACACTCAGGACGGGGTGGGAATGAATCGCAGGACAAAAGCATGTACACACTCTGTACAGGCAATTTGGGAATGGCAATTAGTCTAACCTGCATGTCTTTGGACTGTGAGAGGAAACCGGAGAACCTGGAGGAAACCTACCAAGCACGGGGAGAACATGCAAACTCCATGCACGCAGACCCGAGGCAGACATCCATCCTTGTAATATATATATATATATACACATCTGGTGATCAAGACTTGTTAAGCTTATGCTAGTTTGCAGAAAAATGACAAGGTGTGTTTTGTTTTGTCTTATTAACATTAAGAGATGACAAAAAAAGACTAGTGATGGAACAAATGTTTATAATTTTTAAATATTAAAAAATAACTATTCATAAATAGATAAAACCAGGATATTCTTAAATACTTAAAAAAAATCTATCGATAAAAAAAATCAATCGTTGTTAAATTGAAGATGAATTATTAAAGATGAATCGACATTTGTGCATGTGCTGTTATTTAGAAATGTAATGACCACCTGCTGCTTCATTACATCATCCTGCCATTGATTGTTTTCCTAAAACAGCGCAAAGTACAGTACAGAGTGTCATGCATGTAAAAACAATTCAATTGGGGCATTTGCGTTATAAACACTATATAGCATGTGTATAATGTGATCTAAATAATTGCTTGAATAAAAACAAAGAAAAAAATCTACAGCTTTACTTTTATAAAAAATTCCAGGTTCAGGAAATAAATAAAAGAAAATTTTCACGACCTAATGTCTTTCTAGCTTGTTTGCTAATCATACACAGTGTTGATTTAACTCTTTGGGACTTCATGTACAGTAAGTGCAGTTGGACCAACAAATATACTCCAGGTGTTATTTCAACACTAAGACTTTTGCTGTGTAAATTAACTTGAATTTGTCAGAGATTAACAGAACTGACTGGAAAAAAATGAGAAATGACCAACGTAGAACCTAATGCTATTACTATGTGCATTTCATGTGTATTCAGTCTGTATTTTGTGCAACGTTGACAATTTTGACCTCAGACCCGTCAATATAACCAGCAATCGTGAGTCATATTTTTGTGTCCAGACATACAGTCCGTTACTTCATGATGTAATACTTGCATGTTGCTGTAACACTTCAGCATGGGTGTAACACTAATTTGTTCAGCTGGTCCCTTGAGTCAACATATTTACACACAAACACACACTTCTGCACCCTTATCCACAAAGTCGAGGGCAAGGAATCTTTTACATTAAGAAATACTAGCTCTCCTGGTTAATCCCATAATTACATCGGACGCAGAAGCCTTCGTTTAGCAAAACTGTAATTAGTGCAAGAAAAGCCGCAAATTAGTTGTTACAAATATATTGTTGCACACACACACACACACACACACGCACACACATACACACACACACACGCATAAATTTGCTACCGGATCCTCTAACAGGCATACTGTAAATACATGTTTATAGTTTGGCAAATATAAAACATTGAATAATAATAATAATAAAATACAGTCGCAAGCAATGATGAACGGGCCCAAGCACCTTGCACCCCCCCACCCCATGTGGTTATGGGGAAGAAAAACACCTGACATGTAAATGCAGTTCCTAAACATATTGTATTCATACTCGCGTTGAATTCTCAAATCTGATTGGTCAGAAGCAGCTTTGACTGTAGCGTAGCTGCAAATCACAGGTTTATATTAATTCTAAGGTTATCATGTATACAAATTAACACATTTTATTCAGAAGGAGTCTCCAGTGTCAGCACATTATTAGAATCCCATGTAAAGCTGTAACTTGCTGACATTTTCAGAACAGAGGACAGTGTCTTTTGGGGTTTTTTTATGGGAAGAGAAAGAGGGGTAAAAAAGGGAACCTGGAGAGGGAACAATAACGATAGATGACAGGATTGCAAAACATGAAATGGAACTATACACGCATGAAAAAGAAAGTCTACTTAGATTTTAATTAATTAATTAATTAATAAATTCAGTAGTAATTTAGTAGTAAAGATAGAGAGATAGAGAATTCAGTAGTAAAGATAGAGAGAAAGAGAAAACAAACACTTGACTTCGCACCACACACACCACACCTGCACTGATTATTTTCCTAAACCAGTACAACACAGAGTGGTTCAATCCTGATATACAGTAAGTTGTACAAGTTTCTACTCCATTATAAAGACACGATCCTGTCCGCGCCTGTGTGGTTCATTCCAGCGTCCAGAGCAGTACAATACCTCAGCCTTGTGTTGTCTCTCGGCACTGTGATTCTGCCTCTCCTCCATGCTCACCAGCTTCAGTTTCAGATAGGAAACCTCATCCGTCCGATCTAGTTTCTGAGACTCGAGTGCAGTCCTTCTCAGTAGCTCCTAGACAATCCCACACACACACACACACACACACACACACACATGCAATCCCAGATGTGAAACCTTTAACACGACGTGTCTTCAAACAACACCCCCGAACTCTGGTGAGCTTCTGCTTGACATTGGCTAAATATACACAGACTATGAACGCTATATTTACTTCCCCTCTCTCGCCGACTGTATGACACAGGACAGAGAGAGAGAAAGAGAGAGAGAGAGAGACAGAGAGTGAGCTAGCGAGCAAGGAAAGTGTCTCAAGATCAGTAAAGAACTGGAGATTTAATCCAAGCTCACAGATGAAACACACACCCAGGACCGGTGACAAAAACAACATTTTGGACTTCAACCGGTCTGTTTAAAAGCAGACGCTGACTTCACCGACTGGCCAGAAGGTGATTTTAACAGTATGTCCATCTGTCATACGCTGTCCCGCATCAGGAAGCTCACTTTTGAGCAAGTCTCGTGCCATTCCGAGACGGCACATGGAAAATATTATGGCTGTGCCACTGGGAGCGGATTGACTTTTGGAGGCCAAAACCTCATCATGACCACATCTCTAAAATTCTTCCCATCAGTCAAGGCAGAGCTGTAGATTCAATCAGGAGCAGTGGTTAAAAAAAAAGCAATACAAATAACACAGATGTGTGCAATTAAATCTTTCAGAAAATGAGGAGGGAATTCTCATTAAAGCAATCTGGAAATCAAACTTCACCAAGATGTTAGGAGTGATAGAATGTGCTTTACATACATAGATAAATAAATAAATAAATAAATAAGTTTAAATGGTCATTGTTTTTGTTTTGGAA
>JAQMYL010000037.1:30732461-30757997 GCA_030014365.1 Clarias pachynema
TCTCCCACCCTTCTACAGTAATTACCTATTCCAAGTCTCCTCCCTGATGATGATGATGATGATGATGATGATAAAAACTGCACAGAATTGAAAACAGCTTCTTTTCTTTGGCTATGTCTGTTACGTATTAAGCAGGCTGGCTAGTCAGCATTTACTAATCAGTATTCACTTTTTGTTTATTTATTAACAAATAATGGCCTCCTTGATGGTGACATGTTGGCTTAGTGGTTAGCTCAGCAGTTCCGTCACTTCCCTAAAGGGATGAGGGTTTGAATCTCCACCCTGTGCATGTGCAAATTCGAATATCAGTAGTAGAAGTAGCAGTACTTACGTAAACAGAGTACACTCTGTTTAACAACTCTGAACTGCATCCAGTTGCTCTTTCCAGCTCCATTGTAATGTGGATTGTACCTGTGCCCAAAATATTTGTATAATAATATATCATTTCTAATACATTTAGATTCCTCACTCACTCCCTGGAACACCTGGAATACCTCTGGGGACTTGGGGCAGATAGCAGAAAACTCTGATCTGGCAAAATTGACAAAATTGATTTATGTTGGATCCGGATTGGGGTCGTCTGCTATCTGGGAATGACATAATGAAAAAATCTTTCTGGTGCGTGTTAATGGTGACTTCAAACTGTGTATTTAGGTTTTCAGATATGTCAGGTAGAACAAAGGTTATTATTTTCATAAATAAATATTATATATACTGTAATATATAAATATACATTTTATTAATTTTTTTTTTTTTTATAAATATACATTTTACAACTACCGGAATGTGGGAATGAAGTTGCAAAAATACTGTATAGACCTCACAAAATTAGCAAATTATTATTCATTTTTGGTAATAGAAACAACTGAAAACAACCATAGAAACACATGATTGTTTGTATTTGTGCTATTTCTTTGCCTTTGTGACCCAGTTTCAAATTTTTTGCTCAGTCGCATTTGGGGAAGTCGGTTAAAATAAAATTAAATTCAGTTCATTATATTTCCACATAAAATATATCACTTTATACAGTACTGCACAATTCTGAGCCCTATATAGAGAAACCTATATAAAAGAGCAAAATAAATAATGGCTAAAATGCTCTCAGCTTTTTAATAATAAAAAGATATTTTCAATTTATGGTATGTTTTGTTTTATTTCTTTTGCTTAATAATCTCACTTCTCTCTCCCTACAGTATGTAAATCTACTGTAAATGCCATCATGACTTTATCTTGACTGTAGATTTACTTTTTCTCCTGTTGTTTTATCTCTTTCTTTCAGAGCTACAGTAACTTTCAATTCAGAATTCATTCTCTGTTCTAATCTCTAACCCAATCAATATAACTATAAAATGACTTCCAAACTTTGAAACTTTGCTGAAATGTGTTGCCAGGTGATTAAGTGTAGGTACTGGAGACCCTGCACACGTGGAACCAGAAGAGTTGCTGCTTTATTTGATAATCATCAGGAAGAGTCGAGGCAGGTCACACATCTAATTTATTAAAATGACCCCAGTGCGTTTCTCTCATTAGGTCTGTGTAGTCCCAGATTTGCAAATTCATTTCAATTTGCATGACTCAACTCGCACAAAATGAAACAGAGGTTAAGGTCAGGGTTCAAGGCGAGACCTGTAGCTAAAAATGGATGGGAATTTGCATGAGCAAGCTTATTAAAAAAATATGAATGGTTAGGATTATGGTGGAGGATGGGTTTACAGCAAAATTCATTATAGTTTAATCTTTCTAATAAGAATAAAAATATGCTGTGTTTTGGTTCATAGTCTGTAACATTTATTACAATATTACGAGTATTACAACTACTACCACTAATAATAATAATAATAATAATAATAATAATAATAATAATAATAATAATAATAATAATAAAAATAATAATAAAAAAGAAGGAAATCAAGGGCAATTTAAATCTTTAGTGAAATTATACAATTAAATTAACAATTAAGAAAATAAACAAATAATGTCAATTACGTCAAAGCAGACATGTCAATGTGTTAACAAGAAAGAAATTTAATTTAAGGGTAGTTTTGCTTAATAATATGTATAATTTTATGTTTTGCTTGGTTTTTTGTTAAAGCATCGTATTTGCCACCTGTAAGTATAAACAAACCCTTAAACCCTTTGATGATTACATGTTGACGATTGCTTCAGAAATTAATTTAAATCATATTCTTCACTTAACATTGCAGTCCTTATGATTTGCTTTGATCTAGATCAATAAATAAAGTAAGCAAGTATATATCTACACGTCAAGGTAAAACATGGGGTTATTAGGATTTATTTGTTTTCAGACTGGAAGAAGAAAATAATGAATAATGTGCATCGTCGACTCTGAGGTCTCAGTGCTTTGATTTCACTTCCCATAGAGCAACAACCGCTTCCGTCCTAATTAGCATGGCTCCGAGAAAAATCACAGCAGGAGATCAATTAGCTCTCAGAGAAAGGTATGAGAAATTGGGAGGATCTTCATAGTGCACCTGAACATCTCTTTGAGAATACATGCTAATCTGCTTGTGTTCGTGATAACATACTGTATCTACAGGAACGTTGAGCGCTCACAACTACTGCTTTGTTTTAGTCTGAGCTTTTGGAAAAAGTTTAAGTATTTAAACTTTTAAATTTTTAAAAGAGTATTTTGTGCTTCTATAACCAAGGAAGCCCTCTTTCTATTAGACAAACTGTTTGAAGCAAAATCAAATAAATTAAATAGAAAAATATACAGTATATTATTTTCTAAAACCTCTATTTAATTTAATTTTATCTCAAGCGTCCAGAAAATCATTCTTTTTAATATTCAGTCGAGAGTAGTTTGTAATGCAAATGATCAGGATCAATTAGTCAATATGCAAATTAATATCTGGACTGTGTAATTATCATGTGCAGCAGTAAAAGTCCTTGGTGTGATTATTCATTCCAGTCTCCAGTTTTTCTTCCAGTAAAAACAAAAACAAACAACCTTAGCAAAAACAACAACAAAAATAGTTCATGCATCTGTGGTTGAACTAGTTGAGCATCCAAACACCTTACTTTTTGGATGATTAACTAGGTGCATAAACAAGCTCCAGTTAGTCTAGAATGCGGAATACATGCTAATTTGGTTGTGTTCGTGAAAACATACTTTATCTACAAGGCAGGCACGTTGAGCTTTCATGACTACTGCTTTGTTTTAGTCACATCTACAAGGCAGTAGTCGTGAGCGCTCAACGTGCCTGCCTTGTAGATACAGTATGTAGATGACTAAAACAAGAGTCCTCAATAGTACCAGAACATATGAGCACATCAGCCCTATTTTATCCACACTGCATTGGCTCCCAATTGACCTAAAAGCACTAAATTGGCTCAATGCACCTGAGTGAACCGCTAGTGTTTTATGATCCACCATGCCTACTTCGATCAAAGATGCAGGCTACTTGTTGGTACCTCATATTATGAAAATTACAGCTTGGGCAGAGCTTTTTCTTACAAAGCCCCAAAGTTATGGAATAGACTTCCACTTAATGTCCAGGACTCAGACACAGTATCAGTCTAGGCTGAAAACTTATTTATATTTCCCACTTTATATTTTCTCTATGTACAGTATTATGCATACTTATGGTACTAGTATAATACTAGCACTTTAATATACAATTTCAATACTACCTGACACTAAATTGGTCGATTTTTTTAATTTTATTAAGGTGTACTTTTAAGTATACTTTAGAAGTAAGAGTAGTAAACTTTTAGCATCCAGTTAGTTCATATGTAAGTTTTATTCTGTACTGCACCTGTACTGTGAATTTATACTATAAGTGAACTTATAGATACTTATAGAACTTATAGATAGTTAAATATGTACAGTATAGTACAGTAGTCTTTTTAGTTTATGGAAGTACACTTAGTTTATAATAGGTTTATAAGAAGGTGTACTCTTGGTAGTCTACTAGTTTATCAGGTTTATACAACAAGTATACTTGTAAAGTTTTTCCATCGTTTTTATCATATTTGTAGTTTACTACTTGTGTTATTTTTAGTTTAAAGGATGTATATAAATACATAAAGAACACAAAAGTTGCTTCTTTTGTAAGGGAAAGCAACTTCTATAAGCTCATTAAGCGTTACAAGGTCTAAGCATCTAACATTGACTAAGAGGAGATAAACGAAAACTAAAATAAACACTAGGCAGGGAATAATTTAATTCTTATTAGCATGATATGTCAAGAGAGAGTGGATGAATGTTTATATGATATTTATGGAGTTATCATCATGACCAGATGAACAGGTTTGTTTTTGGAGTTGGGTTGGGAAATGTTTTGGCTGAGTGTCAGTGCAGATTGGTCTGGGTCTCCGCTTGAATGTAATTGACTACAGCCCTCGACAGGCTTTTTTTTTATTGTAGCAAATTATTTGTGGTGCATAAACTTACTGCCCATGACTTTCTCCTTTTCAGAAAGGTCTAGATCTTTACCAGATCTTTTGTTTGGTTTATAGGTCTCTAACGTGTAGGAGTTTCCGTGTGTGAGATCCTGTTCATCACCAACATGTCGGTGTGAGCTCCTCAACAAGAGTGTGGAAGCCACACGTCAGTGACTTTCTGGACATTTATCAGCATGTTGAAGTGTGAGAAGTGGCCACATGGCTCAGGACAGACTGACCGGAAGATCTTGCCTGGAAAAACACCAGGGTTTTCATGAAGTTAATGGTGTCTGAGAAGCTCTCTGGAGGTGAGCGGTGCTGTTAGATCAGCATGAAGGACATAAACTTTACAATGCATGTGAGAGTTTATTAGGAACACGATATGAAAACACACACAAACGGAGAAATAAATCTAGTACAATGGTACAATGCAGTGTGTGTAGGTGTAAAGATCTGCACATAAGTCTCTCTAAATTAAACATAGTGGTCCAGTAGTTCAAATAATAATAATAATAATAATAATAAGAAGAAGAAGAATCATCATCATCATCATTATACCAGCTGCATTACACTTCATTAAATAAGTTAAATAATGCATATACTCGCATAATGGTCTTTTTTTTTTATCATGTGCCTTCATTTCACTTTCAAACAGAAAAATACAATTAATTGCTTGTTTTAAATATTAATTAAGCATGTATTTTACAACCTCAACTGTTTTTACTTCACCAGAGTACTCCATCACACACCACAACATTAACTGAAAGTTGAAATTTAAGGGAACTTTGTTGTGAAAATAGTTTCAATGGCAATAATGGCTTTGGTTTAGCTGCAGGAGGAAGATGACATGATGATCTATGCAAATATTGCAGAAACCTACAGAAACATAAAATGCTACCTGCAAGATACTGTATGCAGAAATATCAAGATGTAACAATCCAGAAATGCTGAAGAAATGGCCTGATATCTCTCGGAAACTCTCAGAAGAAAATGAGGAATCATACGGCGACCAGGCGGCTTTTATACAGCTTCCGTAAGAACATCACAAACACCGCGCTAATGATGTACTGCCACCTTGTGAACACCTTACTTTTGCCTTGTAAAAATGCCCTATGAACGCCGTGGGGTGTTTGTTTGAATGCTGTACGAATATCAGTTCATACAGTGGTCATACCGTAGGAATGCCATAAGAATTGATGCCGTTATCTTATGCCGTTCCTATGACCACCGTATGAACCGTATAAACAACTTCATATGTTCTTGCAGCATACCGACAGCCACTGTAGGCTGTTCCTAAGGCCGGGTTTATAGAAAATCTTGGAGAAGACCATCGACCTGACCATGAACTTACGTGGGTTGTAGTATATACTGTATATAGCCTGTTATGGCCACAAAATTAACATTAACATGTTAACAACATATTAAATTATAACTACTAAGCGTTACAAAATGCTTATTTATTTATTTATTTATTTATTTATTTTGTTAGTTTTATGTAAAATCAAACGGCAACCATTTCTTTTCTGGAAAGACAGGCACACTCGTCTATCAAGGACTGGGCAGGAGGAGGCCTACAAATTGGAATAAGAACAATAAAATATATAAAAAGCATGTGAAGTAATATTTGTATACGGGTACAGTATGTTATGCTTGCTTTGTTGTCACATGTAAAAATATATTACTATTCTACATTACTAACAGATGTTTACCCAATAAAAGGAAGTAATATCGGACATATGTGGAAATCGTATCGTAGTAAATCATAGGCGGACCCAAAAGAGCTTTGGGAATCTTTAGGATCTCTATACATGATACAGTAAGTGCGAACTGGGGTTTGTGGAAAGACCTTACAATGCTGATTAGTGCGGGGCTGTGGAGACAGTCTCAGTCAATTCATTTTGGGGAAAGGAGATCCTAAATTGTAGGGACAATGCACTTGTCAGATTGTTGAACAAGCAACCATATTTTTAAAAACAAGCCCAAAAAAAAACGCATCCCGCAACCCGTCATTTCTTTCAAGCAACTTCAAAGAAATAGAAGCCCAAAATCGCGGATTATAATTGGTAACTATGGTACTGACCACTATGCCACCATGCCACCTTAAATAGCGTTTTATTGTAATTGAATTCAGCACATTTTCATGATTTTGCTTGCCGTGTCCCACTGTACTGTCCTGTTTTTGGATGACCGGTTTGACATATTGAGATGCTTTTCTGCTCACCGTGGTTGTGGTTATTTTAGGTACCGTACACTTCCTCTCAGCTTGAACCAGTAGGTTTGTTCTCCTCTGCATCAACAATGCATTTTACGATTCTGTGTAAAGTCTAGAGTGTGTAAACAGAGTAAAACTCTGAAATACTAAAGCAGCCTGCAAGCACACATTCCCCCACGTTCTCAAGCTCGGCCTGTATCGCCATAAATATCTCCACTTACTGTACCTGCGCGTTAGACACAAACATACAGTATATTCACAGCTGAATTAAATCCACTATACTCTGGGAGCAGGTTCCCACCTGAAGGCCAAGCAGAGCCCTGAGACGTGTGTAAAACCCCTCCTGTAGGATTTCCTCCACCCATGTTCGCAGTCTGCTTTGCAACCTGTCTTTCTTTTTCTGCTGTGTGGGATTTCAGCTTCACCCATAAACGTGCAATCACCCGTCGCGGTTTGAGTGAGACTGTTGCCATGGAAACAGTCACACCGTCGGTGCAAAGGCACGGGGCGAGAGAACGCTCCATTCTTCAGCTAAGTAATGTCTTCAACATCAATCTGCTTCACTCGGCAGCTTTATGCTTTCCCACAATGCACTCCTGACCTCACGCCCTGCTGCGCCTTTTCATTAGGTTCATTAACCCTGTTGTTCGCATTTAATTTTCCCGAAAATGAGACAAAGTGCAGAATTTTCAGATCGAAATCAGCATCAATAGTCCCTAATAAATGAGTTTCAGAATGATTTTTTTTCAAATTCTAACAAATAAGCTCTGTGTGGAGAAGTTGGATTTCCATCCCTGCTGTTGCGGTAACACACTCCTGTACAGTAGTACAAACGAGTCTGATCTCTCAATATGAAAGATGCTAGTTTTTACTGACTTACCAAAAAATCTGTCGAATAATGATATTGCAAAAATATACGAGGGTCGTTCAAGTCAAACCGAGATTTGTGATTAAATTTCAGGCGAATTAGGACATAAAAATTATTGACATTTTCAGAAGAATTTAAGCGCAGTACTGATGAGACTCTCAGTCGCAGTAAAGTAATCGAATAGCGCAAACAATTTAAAGGAGGACGTACGTCTGTGAATGATGATCCTGGTTGGAGCCCACTGCTCCACTGAGCCCATTCAACGAGTGGAAGCAGGAGGTCTGAATACGACATACTGAGAAAACTGTCTACCTTGATGGTGTCCAAGCACTAGTGAAACAGTGGGATATTAGTGCATTAGTGTAGCAGGAGATTATACAGAGAAATAAAGGGAGTTTTTACTCTCACAACTACGTTCTGTTATTCAGCGCAATCAAAAGTCCTGTTTTGACTTGAACACCTCTTGTGTACAGTGTATGTATATTGTGTATTAGTGATTATGGTGTTCAATGTTTAGCATAAAAAGTTTAGAAAAATGTCTAGGATAGAAATTAAGATGTCCCAGATGTCCCAGCATGCAATGCAGCAATAGGATGATGCAGAGAATCAACTAAGCTAGTTACAGTAGTGATGTGACTAGATTGGTAAAGCTTACACTAAAAACTCATTAAAAAATGTAAATATATCTTGGATGCTGTTGAAGACCACAGTGTTGTTATAAAGATTAGCAAAAGATTAACAAGTTATTCAGGGTGGAATTTAGTTTCCTTCCAGATCTTATGAGACAAATCCTGGCTAAGATTCTGATTCAGTTACTGTTGCTCTTCTCTCTTGTAGATGGTCGTCTCGTCCTAATGAATAAATCATACTTAATCTTTGAAAATCTTATGTTTAGTCAGGCATTAGCACTAATGACTTTCAGTAAATCTACATTCTCATTAATGAAACATGACTAACATGCTAAGAGGCGATGATTAATCTGACATTACCACCAATGTCTGAGATGTGTTTCGATGAATGAAGCGTGTCTGATAAGCGGAAATCGGATTGGATTGCTGACAAAAACTCTAACATCATCCCCAAAATGATAAATAAATAAATAAAGAAATAAGTAAGTACCCCAGATTGTAATGAATGAAGCTTTTTTTTTTGCCATGGAGGAGCTCGTTAGTAGCCGTGCGATCCACATTTGCTGGAGTGGATGGTGTTGTCATGGCAACACCTGGATGCTGGGCTCTCAGGGACTTTAATTGCTTTATTCAGAGAAGCTCTTGTGTTCTAAATTCCTCTACCGTAGAATGAACACATGCAAAATTCTGAATGAAAAAGCTTGTTTTTGCTATCAATCGTCAGGAATTTCATTCCATTGTGAATGACAGCATGCGGACGCAGAGCGCGGTCAGATGGAGATGGGCGGCTCGTTCGGCACGGACGCTACGTTATGAGGATCTGTTTAAATATTGCTTTTGTGTATTTTCTCAACAGATACAAAAAAATATTCATTTGTTTGTTTATTTTTTGTATAATAACATCATATGTTTGTTTTATTGTATATATTTTTTATTTATAAATTCCTGTCTTGGCACACAAAATGGATCATATTGTACATCATATAAAACCTGTAATTGCATTATGATGACTACATTTGAATAAAAAAAAAGAATAGCATGAAAAAGAAAAATCCCCGCATATATAAACCGAGATAAACATATGAGAGAACTAAGACGAAGGCACAAAAAAACATATAAATTACTTAGGCTCTTATAGAATAGAACAGAATCTTTATTGTCATTACACAAGTGAAACAAAATTAAGTGCTGTTCTCTTTGGTGCAAACCAAAAAAATGCTAAGTGCTGACATCATCCCAAAACATTGACTACAAAAACAAAGACTACCCCCCACCCCCCGCAAAAAAAACAAAAAATCTATTAGCCCACCCTATGCACCTCAACCAACATTTTTATTACATTAACATTACATTATTGTAATATTACATAATTATTATTATGATGATTATGATGATGATGATGATGATGATGATGATTATTATTATTTCGAGCTGTCTAAGCACATAAAACAGATGTTTGATGTTTTTTCAGATCATATCTGAGTCCCCTTTCATCTGAGGTCCTACACTGGCTACAAATCCAATATGTGGCCCTGCAATTTGAATCCATGTGATCAGTGCTACCAACTCCTGCTAAAACAACATAAGCAAGGTCTTCCTTCTTTCTTCTGGATCGTCCTTCAGAGCAAAATCCCAGTTGTATTTTTGCTAAAATCTGTTGTATGAAATGAATGAGCTGCCACAGAAACTCATGACGCGTTGTAACTCAGATGCGATCAATTGATTTTCAGAGGACAGACGCGTCCACGGGTCGGCTCACAAAAAAAAAAAAAAATGTAATTATGAATGTGAACCGTCATGACGTACAGTAAATCCGATCTGACCAAAAAAAAAAAAAAAACTGAATTTAACAATATGGCTTGTAATGTAAATGTAGACTTTGTCTAACAGTCATTCGCTCTCCTAATGACTCGTTTCATCAATCTTGACACCATGATGTATAAGACACAGGTAATGTAGATGTCTGTTTGAAATAAGGCTGTGTTATTACACTTCCCAAGCTGGCGTACATTAGATTGTTATAATCAGCATGATCGACAGTCTTTACGAGAAAAGGGGGCCAGGGGTAGCTCAGTGGTTAAGGCATTAAACTACGGTTCAGAAGATTCAAACCCCACAACCACCAAGGCCCTCAACTGCTCAGATGTGTAATGAGATAAGAGCGTCTGCCAAATGCCTTAAATGTAGTCAATGTAGTCAAAAGGAAAACCATATAAGACCTGACATAATGCTGTAATAAACAATTATAAAACTAATGTAAAATATAGTTGCAAGCAACAATGATGGGCCCAAGCACCCTGTGCCATCGCCACCCTGGGCGCACTGCACAACCTGTGTGTTATTTGAACGTGTTAAGACCTACAAACCTAAGAAGTGTGTATACAGTATGTACTGTAGATGAGTGTGCACGTGTATGTGCATGTATGAGTGTCTACGTGCGTGTGTATGTACAGTGCGTGTGTGTGTATGAGTGTTAAGATTTGTAATGTGTACGTGTGTACAATAGGCCACAGATGGAAAATAAACATCACACTATAATGTTACTCAATGTGATGTCACTGAACGTGTCACTGAATATAATGTCACTGAATATAATGTCACTCAATATAATGTTACTCAATATAACGCCACACAGAAAGTTATTAATCATTTTTCAGTGTAAGTTTAAGACATTATCACGGCTGACCCGTTTGAGATATCAAAAATCCCTCCACAATTTTGCATCCCCAATGTCTTTAGATCACATCGGCCCAGTTTGGTGGCGATCGCATAAAACCCTAGGAGGAGTAGATCAAAATCCATCGGGTGTGTTTTTGTGAACGACCCCTAATAACTAGCCTCCTGTTGACTTGAGCCCAGGACAATGAGCTCTAAATGTGTACCGAGTTTCGTGTGCATATGTGCAGGTGTGTGTATGAGCTATGCAGCAAAATCTCGTGTGGGGGCCCCTGAGGGCCCCGGGCCACGCGACTCTCAGACATCCTAATGGCAGCAGATTCCAACCTGTCTGCCAATTTTCATGAGTTTTTGATCATGTTAAGACCCACAAAAAGCCCAAAAGGGTGGGAAAAAAATAATCCTGAGAAAAACAAGAGGGTCCTGCACGCTCTGTAGTGCTTGGGCCCTAATTAAAGTGAGTTCTCAGAAAAGGTGTGTTGTGTAGCCCTATAACCAAATAAGTGCTTATAAACATTTATAGAGATTTATGTCAATTGTCATGGAAGCAATTTAAAGAAGTGTTACTGTATGTAGCCTTATGATTCCCTTAAGTAAAGCGAGGTTCATATAGTTCCTGATAATGTTTCTGTAACATCATGAAATAGTTATAGCTGGGATTTCGTTAAGATTTATGTCCGTTGTCATTCAAGGCTTTTGATAGTGTTATGAAGCTCTATGATCACTGTCCTGAGTAAGTCTCCTCAAGAGGTGTTCACTCAGGCAAAAGGCAATGTCATGATACTGTACAGGTAGCATCATTATAAACATTTATGAACTTATTATGAAAGGCTCATAGAGGGGTTATGATCACTGACGTTACGCCAAGTGAATTTACTATGGGGGGGAAATAAGGGAGAGCTAAAACTCCTTTAATCAAGCTTATATGGAAAAGAAACTTACACATTTTATGGTCCTTTGGCTGATCCATAAAATCCCCAAAAATCCGATTTCCTGCTTCCTTTATTTTTCTTTCATTATTCCTAACACCCCGCTGAGATTTTCTCTTTTTGTTCCCTCTGGTAATGTACATCTGATTCGCAAATACAATTTCAGATGTTCAATATTAAAGCATCAATAAAAGCATCCTAGTTCCGTCTCTCTAAGCATAACTCTGTTAACATGCTATTTCCATTTCTCGCCCAGAATATTGACTTTTTTTTTCCTCCTGCTCACGAAGAAAGCAGTGGTTTTCTTCCTTATTATTTAATGTAAATTTATTCACTGAATTGGTGTAAGATTTGGTGCTAAATGCATTTATATTCCGTAGATTCCTCAGCTGAATGCTAAAGTCTTAAGGCGTCCATCTTATTAATGTTAATACATCCATGGTGTCTATTTTTTGTTCAAATGCAACATGTTGTTGGATATTTAAATGTATTTTAATTTTATTATCACTGCAAGCTTTATGTTTGTTTTAGATTAGTCACATGAAGCTGAAATGGTTAGAACGAATACTGATGGCTAAATGGCTGATGGCTAGCCCTCGGTACTATTGCAAACTAAACATTTTTTGCCACTTTTCAATGTAAAAAACAAAACAAAACATGGATTTAATTTTAAATATTTTCAACCACCTCCAGGAACAATTTTATAAAATGTAATAAACAAGCATCCAGTAAGGGCAGGGGTTAGCTGAGTGGTAAAGGCATTATAATACTGATCGGAAGGTCCCGGGTTCAAACCCCACCATCACCTTTTGCCACTGCTGTGTCCTTAACTGTCCACTTGGCACATCGGGCACATCCTGGTGGTATATCCATAATTTCTGCGGCAGTTACTTATGAGGTCAATTCTATTCAATTCTATTTGTATAGCGCTTTTTTGTCATTGTCACAAAGCAGCTTTACACAATCAAAAGAAGGTTGACAGTTCGACGCCCGACTGGAGGGGGTGAAGGATCTTGTTCATGGTCCATCAGTAGCTGTCCAGTGGCCGGTCATCAGGCCATTACCTTAACCACTTAGTTACCCCTTCACTCCCTAACCAACCCCTCTACACTCAGATTTATCATGCGATAAAAATGTGAGTCACCCTGAATAAGGGCATCTGCCAGATGTAGTTAATGTAAATAAGGAGATGAACAACTTTCTAATAATTTTCTTAACCATTAATTGTATGTATGTGCGTTTATACACAAATACTTTACACCTCACCATCCTTTTTATCCTTATCCCATGAGCCTTAACCTGACACAATTCACACATCTGGAAATACGGCGCAGACTATTTTCTGGCTGTTGGAGGTTTCCAGATGCTGTGGAAATTACTTTTTAATACAGTAGTAAAAAGTAAAAGCAACCCACAGCAGATATAACGGCTACTACTGTACCATAAAGCAACATCTTCTTCATTTTAGACTTACACCGATCAGCTATCAGTGTTAAAAGTTAAAACAATTAATTCACATTAAAACCACCTGAGTTTTGGGTCCCCCCGCTGAGGGTGGCTCTGGCCCCTAGGCGGTGGCTCTGCAGGTGAACCTTGGGTGCACATGATCCTGTCACTAGTTTACTGGTACAGTGTGTAATTGATAATCAATGTTATTAATATAGTTATAAGACTAAATTCTGGCAAATTTCCTTCCTGATTTCCAGATTTTGTTGCTCAGAAATAATTTCCAGTCTATTCATGAGACATTTAAAATGCTTATCTGAGATGGATGTTAAAATCTGACTGAAAATGACAAAGTAATTTGTGCTCTTTACCTAAAATAACATAAGAAAAAGCTTTTAAAGGTTGCTATAGTTACTTCAGTTGCACCTTTCTCCATACGTACATAATGAAAGAAATCATGTATTTGTACATGGGTCAGTGTCAATGGATCTGATAAGCTGAGGATGTCTGGTGGCATCTTCTCCTACGATGTGATTGGCAGGGTTGAAGCACATCTTAATTAGCAAATATGTTAATTAATTAGTATGTAGCCTCTTCAAAGGTCACTTTTATCCTTTAAGACACATAATAATAATAATAATAATAATAATAATAATAATAATAATAATAATAATAGGGGGTATGAAAAAGTTTTAAGACCCCCTGTGTACAATGGGAGCCATTCTATTCTTTAACACGTCTGCGATTTCATCATGAACAGCAAGTTAGAACAAAGAGTGAATGTGAAATTCTGTGTGAAATTGGGCAAATCTGCCAGAGAGATGTTTCAGCAAGATTACGGCGATGCTGCAATGAGTCATTTGAGGTGTTTTGAGTGGCATGCACGCTTCAAGAATGGAAGGACACCCCCTCAATAAAAATGTCAAAGCCATTCTGTAACTTGTGCATAATGATCGTCGGAGAATTTATCCGCAGGGGCCAGACTGTTCATAGCGAATTCTACTGCCGGGTTTTAAGGCGTCTGAGGGAAGGACGTATGGCAAAAGTGGTCAGATTTGGGTGGGGCTAAAATGTTTAAAATTTTTTAACCCCCCCCCCCCCCCCCCCCGCCTCTGTAGTAATAAGAAGAAGAAGAAGAAGAAGAAAAAGAAATAACTTGTGTTTGATCAAGTGCTGTTTTATACACTAGAAATATAATGAGTGTGGAAGCAGAGTAATTACTGTAATTATTGCAACTAGGGCTGCACAGGCAAATTCCAAATGTTCAGCTAAAACGATATAAACACTGTACTGTATAATTCAGCATTCTAGTGTCGTGCGCTTGCGATAAACAGTCCCTAGCACAACAACCAACAGGAAACATCTACCAGCAAAGTGCAAACCATTCCCAGGGGTACTAGTCCTGCAATGGGAGGTAGTGCTTTTATTGTTTCAATAATGCAAGCAGTTACAACTTAAGCAAAATAATAATGCCCTTTGTTTCATAAACCGTCAGCCATTTTCTTCAGAGGTGCACGTACCCACAGGCTCTGCACCTCACAGCACATTCCAGGTGTGAACAACATCTCTGATAATATCTGTCATTTAGCAATCCAATTTGCTCCCAAGCCCCCTAATACTCCCAGGCCCGTTGGAAGCTACCACTCACAATGTTCCACCCATCAGTGGCTACCTTCTTGACTTGATCACATCCTTGCACAAAAAACATCTCTTACACCAACAAAGGTGTTTTTCAATTCTGTCCCCCATCTGTGAGACCATCTAGAATCATCTACATAACCTACAGTATATCCAAATGCATGTGTGGACCCATGCCCAATTTGCACCAATTGATGAGGGTTCAATTAATGTGGTAACCTGGGTATTTAGGTTATGTGGTGTCTTAAATTTAATCAAGCTCTGTGTCTGACACAAATTCACTAGTTGTCTATGGAACAACCCGTACAGCACTTGGTGACCTAGTTGACTTTATGCTACTCCTTTATGCTGGGGTACATCAGTTCACACGTCATATACCCATAATCCACTCATATTTATTTAGATCTACAGAGCAGGTTTGCACTGGAACAGGAATGACCATTTTCTGTATCTACCACTGACTGATGTTCCCTCCATCCGCAGGAACACTGAGAGGTTTCAGGAAACTAATAGGGACATCTGACACTATAATTTTTAGCATACTCACCTCTCCTGGTGTGATATATCTGTGCTAAGCTCGCTCGAAGTGTCCAAGGGTGATACAGTAGATTTGCCATCTATACCCATTAAAACACCATACCTACTGGATACACCAGGGTGTCATTTATACGCTTATCATCTCTCATTGTTGTAACTAATGACCATTGAAGAGTATGCAGTGCTAGTAGCATTCTCATATTTTGATCAGGCACTGCAGCTATATAATCCGAAATAGTCCAATTTTTAGCCTCCCACTCATGTACACCTGGTGGGTTATGAATATTCGATGGTTTCTGCACCCTCCGTGATACACCAGTTAGAAAATGAGGATGGATTCCCTCTTGGGATGCATTATACTATTGAGTAATATTTCTCTCTTTATCCGTGAGACTACAGGATGCATTTTTGCTCTTTCAATGTCTTTCTTGCGCATTTCATGTGTGTGAACAATACATTCTAAGGTACTATCTTAGAAATGTGATGCATTACTTACCTTAAAGTCAGTACGGTTCCATAACAGGGATGCTTCAACAGTATAGACTGCATGGTTTGAGCGTGTCTGTGTTTCGTGTCATGTTTAACGCTATTTAATGCCTGAATATTGAGTAAAGCTGTTTCATGACTGCGCCTATGCCGTTTAGGTTTTTCCACTAAGGGATTAAGCGGCGTGCTGTGCGAATCAGACGAGTTCGCTCTGGGTGAAATCAGGGTGAAGACCTTTACAAGGTGGCGTCTGCTCATCACCGCTATCATCAGGATCTCTAAAGGGGCTAATGCTCTCATGGAGCAGGCGATTTTAAATTTAGGAGTTTCCCAATTTTCAGAAGTCCTATTGTTGACGGTTTCACTAGTGAAGCTCATTGGGGGCGAACTTGAACTTGACTTGGACTTCACTGCCTGGTTTGGTGGTTTAGGAGCAGGGAGCCTCTAGATCTCTTTGATGTATCAGATTCATAAAATGTATCTCTAACCTTTTGTCCTGGGACACATTTACTGCAACATTTTCAGCTTGAAACATTTGACAACTGAACACATTACAGTATGTATTTTCCATGACACTGGGTGTTAATTTGACACTGGACATTTCTCTGTGTATTCACACAAATACTAGACTATTAAATTAACTTCAATGGTCACATCTACCTATTATCACTGTATTAATATTTTTATTTTTAATCTAGTTTTATGTTGCATCATATTGTGTTTTGATATAGCAAAGGAAAAACATGCTGTGTCCTTACAAGCTGCAAATTAATCTCTAACCACAAAACTAGCAACAGGGGGAAAAAAAATGTGGAAAGAAGCTACAGTAAGGTTTAGCCAATATCACTACACAGTAATGTTTTACCTGCAAATTATGAAGGCCAGAAGAAATTCAACCCTTTACAGATTCGTGGATTCGGTCCTGGGCTGATTGGTAATCAACATCAGAAAGCTTGTAGGCATAATTTAGAGTCGCTGATTAAATATGAACTCTTGATAAGACGTGCAAAGATTACAGGCCACCTGCTAGCACTAATTAAGATAATTATATGGTTTTGGACTATTTCATCTGTGTGTGTGTGTGTGTGTGTGTGTGTGTGTGTGTGTGTGTAAGTAAGAGTGACAAAAAAAGATAACATGCAAATGATTCAACGCTGAAATCCCTGAATATTTTCATACAGCCACATTTGCCTCAGCATTTAAATGACGCACTCGCATAATCAAGCGCGATTAATTACTCGTGATATTACACTTAAGCCTGCTGCTAATATGGTAATGATGTAGCATTAAGAAATACCATGTTTGCATAAAGATGACATCGCATTAAAGATATCTATATTTGAAAAAATATATCAGACTATTTTGCATTTTGTGTGTAATAATTATATAATTAGTGTTAAACATATTTATTGTGCTTCATACATTTCTGTGGTCACCAGATTATTATAGCTAATATTAAACTAGCCTAATGACACACTACGAAGATTAAACATTTTAGTAAATAGTGGTTTTAAAAGTAAATTTTAATGGTTAAAAATTGACAAAGACTGATCTTCTATAACTCTAATTCTCATTTCAGCCTTTGTGTCTGATACAGTATGTTTCTGATGTGTTTCTCTTAAAATTCACTTTGAGAAAACAGGTGAAACTGGACAATTAGCAACAGGAGCCATTCTTGAGATGTAAGATAAGTAACCTCGCTGAATTCAACTCTGTATTATTATTATTATTGGCTCTTTGAGCAATACTGGAGCTGCTATATACCAATATTCATTCATTCATCTTCTGTACATTCATTTATCCTTTACAGGTGTGGAGGTGTGAGGACACAGTGCTAGTGACTGCACCACCAAAGTGGGAGTTTCTCACAGGGTCAGGTAGCAAGCTTGATGCCGATTGTACCCTTGGTCAAAAGCGCAACAGTGGCAGCTTGATGGCCTCCAGGGACCTTCTGCATCCATAATCTATAGTCTCATTTTGGTTTTACACAGACCTCATAGTTATCTAGGAGACACAAATGATACATGTTGATAAATGATGTTGGAGAGCTCTTTTCTAATTTTCTTTGCCTCTGGAATGTGACAGCAATAAAAACTAATTAGCACACCTATAAAGAAAGGAAAGTCAATTTAACCATTTACGATTATCTTGTGTAAGTGAGTGTGTAAATCCGTATGACTGAGAACAAGAATGTGACTATACAGCTGTTTAAATCTGGATTGTAAAAGTGTTAATACATTTTCCATAACAGCAGCTCTGACAGTAATGCAGCTGAAGATCACATTTATATTAAAGCAATATTAAAGTGTATAATGTTAAAGTTTATATTAATACATTATCATTTTTATATAATAACAGCTCATTTAAAGGGACATCTATGGCAAGGGCTCTATAAGGTCAAATTAAAAGCTATGTTAATATAGTTTCAAGTCAAAGGTTTACCTACACTCATCATGAATGCTATGGCAGTACTGGGCTTTGAATGATTTCTTAAAGTTTCTATTTATTTCAGGGGCAGAATAATTATCCACCAACCAACCTTTTATGGGGAAAAATAAAGAAATAAATTGTTGCACTCCCCGTGCTTGGCGTGTTTCCTCCAGGTTCTCCGGTTTCCTCCCACAGTCCAAAGACATGCAGATTAGGCTAATTGACATTCCCAAATTTCCTGTGTTGTGTGTGTGTGTGCCCTGTGATGGATTGGCACCCTGTCGAAGGTGTGCCCCGTCTCATGCCTTAAGTCTCCTGGGACAGGCTCCAGGGCCCCCATGACCCTGTAAACAGGTTAAAGCGGTGTAGACGATGAGTGAGTGAGTGAGATTTTGGAGTACACATTTAAATTTATTTTGAGTTTACTGAAATCAATACAAAGTCAAAAATTATGCTTACAGGGTCAAAAATATACACACCCACTGTGATTATTAATTTAGTGGTGCTGGAAGTCATAAAAATGTCTTTAATTTGCTGAGCCCAAGGCTTCTCCACTTCCTGTTAGTGATGGACTCCAGCTGGAGCTTCTCTGTGGAACATAAAAATGGTTTGCTTGCCGGAACTCACTGGATGGACCAACTAGTACAGTACAATGGAAAAGTCCAGGGAGCTCGGTGCAGACGTGAAAAAGAGAACGGCAGATTTACACAAGTCAGGAACATCTCTCAGAGCCGTTTATAAATGACTACAGAGCACAAAATCAGTTCAAACTATCAGAATCAGAAAGAGCTTAATTGCCAAGTACTTGAGCAAACAAGGAATTTGTTTTGGTGACAGAAGCTTCCAGAGATGACAGCAACACGAAACAAACACAAAACAACGAATAAATTAACAAGAAATGGAATAGGATGTGGGGTATTATCAAATAAATATGAGTGGTATTGCACAGTATACAGTGTACATTATACAGTACTGTACAGTAAGTACAAGGTTTTGTGAGGTGGAGCCACCCTGTCAGGGAATAAGGTCTAAATTGTCACCATCGACTCAAAGGAAATTGGTTCAGATAGTCAGAGACAACCCATCAACCATCAAGGCACAGACCTGCCAGCAACTGGAAGCTGCTGGAACACCAGAGTCCCAATCAGCAGTCAAGCCAGTTTAACATCACCATGAACTGAAAAGAAGTAAGAATCCCCTGCTTCAAAATCCACACCATTAACTTCAACTGAAGTTGGAGGCTGACCACATGGTCCAAAAAAAAAACTTTTGGGGGAAAGTTTCGACAAGGGTTATACTGGGAGAAATAAAGGTGAGGTCTTCAACCCCAAGAAAACTGTAGTAGCTGTTAAGCATGGTGGTGGTAGCATCGCATTCTGGAGCTGTTTTGGGCTCAGTGAAACTGGTGTGCCTCATAAAGTGGTTGGAATCATGAAGAAAAAAAACAACCTCAGAATTTCTCAGCAGACTCTCAAATCATATATTGTTGACTTTGGACAAACCTGAGTGTTCCAACAGGACAGTGAACCTAAAAACATGCATCCAAGCTGGCTGTGGAATGAATAAAGCAGGCTAACGTCAAACTACAGGAGCCTCATCTAAAAATTTGAGGACTGTGTCAGGTCCGTGCCAGGAAGCCAAAATGTTTCAATGAATTCTGCAAGAAGCTTGTTATTGGCCACCAAACACATCTGCTGACAGTGAAACATATTTTCATGTCGTTCATGTTTATACTGTACATACATACTTTTATGTGTGCAAACTCCTGGCCACGACTGAATGGGGAAGTTTTCTATAAGAAGATGTTTAACATGTATAGAAGGAGTCTCCATAAGGAGTGTCGAGGTAATGCTGTAATTACAGTGGTATCTCGGCACAAATTCAATCTGTTCCAGATTCGAGTTCTTAAGGTGAAATTTCATATTACAAAATGCATTTTCCCATAGGAAATAATGTAAATGCAGATAATCCGTTCCAGCCACCCAGAAATATCACCACTATTATATTTCCAACACTATAATCACATTTCTGCATATAAAATAAAAAACATTTAGAAAAGACGTGTAAATGAAGTAAAATTGAAATAAATAGACACTGAACCTCACTTAACCTTAATTTATGATTCCTCTTGGCACCGACTGCTTTAAAACCCAAACTGAAAGTCGCTCCGTTTTCTTCTTGATACCATCCTTGATAACATTCTTGAGATCCATGGTGCTACTGTATGTTTTCACGAAATCTTACACAAAATGCAAAAAAAAAAACCACATATATAAAATATATAAACTTGATTTGCTTGGCTTTCCACTGATGCAAACAAGTTTTAATCGACTGTACGCACAATTTAGCTCAGTTCCTTCGTTCGTATGGCAAAAATGCTTTGTATGTCGAGGTGGGGCATTTGTATGCAAAGGTAAGACCATAACTGGTAGCCTTTCCAAATACAGCCTGCATTTCATTTTTTCTAATTGAGTTCAATAGAGTTACAGTAACAATGTCACATTTGCTGCAAATTCAGCACCACTACATTTCCCAAGATGCAACAGAGCCAACCAACATGGCTGCTGAGGTCTTTAACTCTCAATATTCTCATTCACCTGATTACTACACACCTGATTTCAATCACACACACTATTTAAGGCCTCTCTACGCTCATGCTGATTTCTTGTATAGTTTATAAAGTGACCTTATGCTTCAGGTCAAGTTGTTTGTAGATTAAAATAATGTTTCTTTGAACAAACTCTCATGTTTGTTTAGATTGTGTTGTTATATACTGTATACTGTAATGTGGTGATTTTGCACTTCCGTCATTCTATCCATCACTTTTTTTTATTTATTCTTGTACTGTATTTAAAAAAAAAGCAAGAAAAAAATACAATAAATGGTTATGGTATAAAGGGAATAAAGCACTTTGGCAGGTGCTGTTACAGGACAATAACTGTATCTCTCAAAACAAATCAACTTCTAACATCATCAGGTTTAGGTCAGTCTTAAAGTAATTCAAAACTGCTACTGGAGTTTGGACAGATCATGCGGTAGAGAATTCCCAAAATGTCTGCGATCGCAGCTGATAACACGCATGAGATTAGGAGGATTTTACGGAAATCACTGGGTTTTGGTTTAGTCAGGCGGTGCCACAGCTTCACGAGCTCCATTTGTCCTGATAAAGTTGACAGCGTGAACTGTGAAGCAGTCTGCCGTGAGCTCGCACCTGCTCCACCTGCACGAGACACACAGAGAGAGAGAGAGAGAGAATCATCATCTAAATCAACGGGCCCTGTGTTTATTACCCACGTACCCCCACTCCTACGCTCTTTGATGAGCCGCTAGAACCCGAGGTAACGCCACATCAACAGGACAATTAGAGGCTGCGCTCGGAGAAGCGAGTGTCATTTGTCGGGTGGAAGCACAGTTTCTGGTTACCATGGAGACAGAAGTGTGCACATGATCTCGCTATACAATGGAGACATACGTTAAATTCTCCTCCTCCTCATTATCTTTATCATCACGTTCTCAACATTATGTGGAACAAAAGGCGTGTTGGAATAGTACTATGGCTCTGCACATCATTTTACACACACAGGATTTCATATTTAAAGGAGCCTGTACCTTACAGCACAGAGAGTGATTTTTTTATCCCAGTGTGTGCAGTTCCCAGTTAGGAATCCCAGTCAGGTCAGAGCTTAGGCTCAGCCGGGATATAGCGCCCCCTGGAGCAGACGGGGTTAAGGGCCTTGAACCCCTGACATTCTGATCAGTAACCCAGTACTAACTGTATGAGCCACCCTTGCCAACTGATGTGGGCCTCTTGCTCCTGTAGCTCATCTTTCTTAAGATTCAACACACTGAGATGTTGCTCTGCTCACCACAGTTGTACAGAATAATTACTTGTAGCCTTCCAGTCTTTTAACATGAGCAGCATTTACTCAACAAACAGAATATGCCCTAAGGGTTCTGTACAAACATCTAGTAAAAGTCACTGTCTAGATTTCCCTTTACATTCCAGGTATTTTATTGCAGGACGTTCCACTGCAAATGTTCGGAGAAGGCCCTGCAGATTATTTATTTATTTATTTATTTAGAATAATGTATTTATCAAGAGCTTTTCTTTGTGTTACTTCATATTGTTTGAAGGTTTTTAAAAAATATATTTTTATTTTAATTTCCCCCCCACCCCATTTTTTTTTCTCTCTCTCTCTCCAGAAGATGTGAAGAATGCATTTCCGTTGCACCACTCTGGAGATAGAGCTAATCATTGCAGCGTCTCAATTAATACCACATGCAGCTGGTACAGACCATAAATCTAATCTCCACAGCAGTAACCAGGGGAATGTCTCGCAACGCAAACATCCCCTGAAAACCTACACTATGACTTTCGAGAAGGGGTGTTCCCGTGATGTTACACAATTAACGTTCCCCTTAAGGTTACGGTATATTAATGTCCAATTTGGAACGTTACCCTGGAATTAATGATGACCTTTAGCAAACGTCAGTAAGGTCCTAATAACATCACATGCTCTGAAGTTCTCTGTATGTCGTTATTAGGACCTTTCTGCCGTTCACTAAAGGTTCACCAAATGCGAACATCACGGCGGTCTCCTGAACATCTGGTGCCGCCACAGAGATGTTTTTGGACAGTGGGAGGAGACATGGAGAACTTTAAAGACTCTCACATGGACATGGGAAGAACTTACAGAGGAACCAGAGCTCAGATACTCAGTCTGATCCCAAAATCCTATTACATTCTTAGAAAACATGTTAGCTTTACAGGTTCTTTGTATAATAAATTGTTTTTTTCTTCTTTTTTTTTTTACCACCATTGCATAGTTTTTACACAAATCCTTCACGTTTCTTAGAAAGACAAAAACAAATGAAGCCTGAAGTGTCATAAATGTTCTTATAGTAAAGTGTCTTCTTTAAACCGTTAAATAAAAATGACTGAGAGTAATTGAGAAAGTACTAAAGTGAGTTTCAAAATTTCATTCATTTCTAGTTTCTGCCCCAAACTGATTTTTCTGATTATGTGTTGTTGATTTACACACCGGCCGGTCTTGTGGTTCTATTTTCTCTGTAGCCTTTTAAAGACCAAAAAAAAAAAAACAAAGGAAAAAAAAACAAAACATGCAGAAGCCAAGGTGCTCCAAAGGGACTGGTGTAGAGGCGGTTACCACGGCAACACTGCGTCCAGTTAGAGAATGTTGTGGGTTTTTTGTGTTATTAATTTTTTCTTTAGTTTGTTTGTTCCCTTTATGTTTAATCAGGAGTGATTAGTGTTCATATACTGATGCTATGATGGATGATTTGCTGATCTCTGTAAATCTGTTTTAGTCCGCAGATTTAGTGGTAGATGCTCGTGGCGTGAATGGAACCAATATGAATTTTAATGGTCCTCAGATGCCACCATGTGGCGAGAGACTTATCCAGTAGTCCAATGACTAAATCAGACACACACACAAAAAATAAAGATGTCTGCAAACAGAAAAATTTTAACAAAATAAAATAAAAATAAAAAATTAGGGAAAAAAAACATGAAAAGTATTTTCTTGTATCTATCTTTAATTGCCGTTGGTACTGTAGTACAGAAAGTAAATAAACATTTCAGGAAATATGCAGGAAAAATACTAATAATAATTATTAATAATAATAATAATAATAATAATAATAATAATAATAATGCCTAGTATTATGTCATAATTGTTCAATTAATTAAACGAAAAATAAAATTCTACACAAATTATCCAGTATAGACATTATATATTTGTACATTTTTATAAAAATCTTTTTATAAAAGTTTTCAAAAAAGTATGTATGTATGTATTTATTTATTTATTTATTCATTGTGAAGTGTTTTTAAACAAGAAGAAGCCTAGTGTCGTAGCGGTTAGCACCGTGTCCTTGCACCTCCAGGGTCCGGGTTTGATTCCCACCTTAGGGTCTGTGTGTATGGAGTTTGCATGTTCTCGCCATGCTTGGTGGATTTCCTCTGGAGACTCCGGTTTCCTCCCACAGTCCAAAGACATTCAGATTAGATTATTCGCATTCCCAGATTGCCCGTTGAGTGTGTGTGTGTGTGTGCCCTGTGATGGATTGGTACCCTGTCCAGGATGTATCCCAGCTAGTGCCCAGGGTACAGCGAGGCCTCTGTACAGGAAAGGTGGTATAGAGACTGAGTGAGAGAGAGTTTTTAAACAGTCTGGTGGCTCCACCTGGTGGAAATATTGAGCAAAATTGGTGTTGCATTTTTTTTTCTTTAAACAATTAAATTTCCATAACATGAAAATAATGAATAAAGAAATAAACTGTTAGTCACCACAGTCGACCTCCAATCCGCATACAATTTGGCACAGGTCGAATACCCTTCCTGACACAACCCTTCCATTTTATCTAGGCCTGGGTTTATCTAAATTTATTTACTTATAAATAAATAAATAAATAAATACATTTTGACAGAAATGTATATGTATTGACTCATTGGTACAGTGGCCATCCCTGGGGCCTCTTACTTCCAGGGTCGAGGGTTTGTGTGGGTCTGTGTGGATGGAGATCGCATTTGCGTTTGGTGGGTTTTCAGTGTGTGACAGAGTGTGTGAGTGTGTGTTTGCTTGTGTGCCCTGCAATGGACTGGCACCCCACTCGTGTACCAATACGTGTGTACCTCACCTAGTGTCCCGAGTGCCCTGGGAGAGGCTCCAGGCCTCCCACGACCCTGTACAGAATAAGTGCCATAGATAAAGAGTGAGAGGGTGTATTTTTACTTAAACAAACTTGTTTGGAAGAGCGAACTGTCTCCATTACCCAACAGCCTGTTATTCACTCATACACTCATCATCTCCAGTAAGTAAGTGCCTTACCCTGTGGTGGGGGTCAAGAAAATTTAAAGGGAGTGGATGGGAGACCAAGCGGAACACCACATTAGACAGTAGACGGTAGTCTGAGCGCAGGTGTGAACTGACAGGCCACATCACATCTGGCACATCACTGAGCCTCCGTGTTTATTATGTAATCAGTGTTAATTATTCGCTGCTCACAGTGAAGCTTCCAGTAAAAATAAAGAGAGCAAGACTGGTTTATGTGGGTGCAGAAAGGTTCAGAATATCAATATAGTCAAAAGTTTGGACACGTCGTATAATTCCATTTTCGTTCCTGATGTTTATTTCTTTCTACACTGTAAAACAAGTGTAGAAGGCGTTTATCCAAAACACACAATAATCTCCTTTGAACAGTTGATATTGAGATGTATATCTGCTACTTCTGCTCTATAAAGCTTCATAACGGCTC
>JAQMYL010000037.1:30818249-30838363 GCA_030014365.1 Clarias pachynema
GCTCATGAATTAAACATGAAGCAGCATGAATGATTCGGCTTTATAGTGTTTACAAGGACAGAGAGGATGTGAAGACGCGAGGAGACGAAACGGAGGGAGACCGATCGTTTCCGGGTTTACTTTTAAAAGCTGATAAGTATGAAATAAAATGCTCTGCATCATGTCATTGCAGGAAATGAAACAACAATGCAAAAAAATAATAATAATAATCAATGAGAGTTACTGACAGCACGGTGAAGTTGATTTGCTTCCAATAAGAGCATGGCAGGAAGGGTTTTCTTTGAGGTTCTGTATATTATACTGTAGCACGTCCATCAAATCATTCAAATAGGAACCTTTGTAGTACAACTAGGGACCAGTGGAGGCCAATGGTGATCATTGCATTTATTTCCATTTGTACAACCGTGGTAGGACCTCCGGTCAACACTGATACACACACTCATTCACACACTAGGGGCAATTTTGGAAACACCATTTAAGACTAACCTGCATGTCTCCATGTGGGAGGAAACCTGAGTACCTGGAGGAAACCCACCAAGCACGGGGAGAACATGCAAACTCCATTCACACAGGCGGGAATCGAACCCAGACGCTGGAGGTGCAAGGCGACTGCTAGCCACTAAGCCACCATGTCACCATACTGTATTATAATTATAGGATACTGTACATTTAAACCATTTTATGTACTGTGTAATGTAGTAGAGAGTCTGCAAAAAAGGTGGCTCCTGTTTCTTTTTATTATTTGCTGAATGTTGAATGGACTGTAAGCATCCATTCCTTCACCAGATAGATTCTTTCCTCTCCCTTGATTACCGTAAACACAAAGAGCATAAAGACAAAACTGGAGGCTCTTTCCAGGCTCCCCTGTTCCGGTCCATGTTGTTACTATAGAAACAGCCAATCAGGATCCAGACGTGGTTTACGATCGTTATGAAGTTTACACAAACACATGGACTCATGTACCGTGAATGCTTTACCTCCCAGACTATCCTGTTTACTCAGACCTCTCTCTCAGTCAACATACATTAATTAAAAAGGGTTGCAGTGCTGCTGTCATTCACATGCTGTAATCAGAGCTCAGGATATTCAGAACTGTGTGTGTGTGTGTGTGTGTGTGTGTAAGAGAGAGAGAGCTCTTTCCGCTTCAGGAGTCGACTAAAGTATTCTTCCATTAAGAGTCGCCTACCAAACAGCAGCCGAGATAAACAGAGGATCAAAGCCTCTTGCCCTGGTTAAGAGATTTGCTTGAATGAACAGCGCAGGTTTGTTTGCGCAGACTTTCGGGACGCCTCATAGATGAAATGAGACTCGTTTCACCATACTGCAAAGTGCCCCCCTTTTCTAATGGCACTGACACAGAGGGGAGGGATATCAAAGCCGTCCGGGACCTTTAACTACAGCTGGGTGCAAAAAGCCTGCATCCCTGATGGGTGGAAAGGGGGGGAAATGTTTTTGCATTTATGTAAAGAAGCTGACGATCCGGACTGAGAAGTAAAATCAGCAGAAAATACTTGGCGGGAGAAGCGTAACGTTTTGTGATATGAAGATCAGACGTAGTAGGGGAACAATGTCAGGAATAACACTGGGGTCAGGAATAAAACTGATAAGGTCCATAAAGTGCTGAAAAACCCCAAACCCAAAATATTTTGCATTTCATATTGAAAAAACTTCTCCTGATACTCACGCAGAATTTACAAATTTGCTCTTACTTTTCGATCGTGTCTTTGATGTTTTTCTATTTTGTTCGCACCCGTACGTTTCGGCAATTAATTTCAATGCCTTCTTATTTTTGCTCATATTTTAGGTAAGAGAAAAAATTACAAGCGACCAAGAGATCCTTTAACAAGATAAAAATAAATAAAAACTTATGTTTACAGATGCGAATTGTTTGATGGAATAGTTTTTAAAAAATGGGAAACAAAAGAATGCATCATACAGTATAATCAGGTTTACATTATTATATGTTTTAGAGGAATTATCATGATTGGATCATATAATTCATGGGCTAAATAGGTACAGTATTACTGTTCACTCGATCCGAATGACGACTATAAAACCCCCTCAGATGCTCGAATGTGTTTTGCTTTAGAATGTCTTCCAGGTTGCTGTTACATGCTATGGCCACCGGGGGCTCATGCAAAGGGTGTGGCTTTAGACATGGAGAGATAAGATAGAGGAATAAATACTTGAGTCGTTTTACGTGTTCCACAAACACATCATGGAAAACAATCCCCAATTTAACAGATATTAAAAAAAAAAAAAACAGAACTTTATAAAACTCTAACAAAGGTGATGGAGGTTATACTCTCACTCAATCTGTCAATATTTTTTATAGTTTGTTAACTATGTGGATCTTCAGCCATTGCTGTGGTTTTGATTGACATGTACCACCAGTGCTCTTCTTCGTACTGCCTTTCTTCAACCGCATTTCTCCAATTCTTGCGCCCTAATTGTATGCACCTCCAATGTGAGCTCAAGTGGAATCCTTTGTTCTTCCTGCCTTGTGTAAGAGCAGATCTGGACGGTTAAGAACGTCTGCCGCGCCCCCGGTGGCCTCCTCTTATTTTTACCTCTTAACAGAGAATTTAAGAGACTCTTGCTGCTTTTTTCCACAACTGGAATAAGGTTGTGTTTACTTTAAAACAACATGCAATTTACACCCCATGACTACACTCCTCAAAGTGTTGACTTGTATTGAATAACTAGACTGCCTTCTGGCTTTTTGGAAGATTTGGGAGATTTTCAAACTTTGCTTCACAGCGCGCGTCAGGTGGACGACTGTTGGGAAGAAATGCCAGGATGTAAACAGACTTTTACAATTGCATGAGCACAGCTGTATAAAATACACAACGCTGATGATTTTTTTCTTATGGATTCTTAATGATTTGTATCTGTGATTCCTCACCTGTACAGATCATCTCAAATTTACACTGAGTGAAATGAAATCACCTGACGATCCGCTCATCACTCTCGGTTCCCTGTGCTCCGTAAAAAACATAAAAATCATCGTTCCAATTCATCTTTAGACGTTTCCCCTAACATTCCATCTGTGTCACCTGTCTGCGGCTCATGAGCATCATTAATTACGTCAGGATGAAAAGAGCTCCTAATAACCCATTTTACTGGCGATTACATTTTTTCTGGTCAATACACACATTTTCACTCAGTGTCTTTCGTAGAATGTGTGCATAGAATTGTGGGTATGCATGGTTAACAAACAAGACCCCTCTTGACATCCAGGTGCATCATAATACTGGCCATGGGTTGCCAGATCATGCTGACAAAATCCCACCTAGGCAGTGCTCAGACATGAAAGATCCCAAATAATACTAGAAATTACTCAATTTTTTCCCTTTAAATAATCACCTGCTACACTAATGCGCTTATTCCAGTGTTTCACTAGTGAAAGTTTCCTCAGTACGCTAGAGCTATGATCAAGTCTGCCTGATTCTAGCCTGAAACCCCGGCCTCCCAGGGACTCCTTTTATGGCCCAAATATGTGAAAATGACGTGGAGCGAGGTCAAGGCTGGACACGCGGACAGCAGTGGGCTCTGTGCCACCTTGACCTTCTTTAAAACGTTTTCACCGTTTAAATGTTTTACTGCAGCTAAGAGTCTCATTACCGTACTGCGCTTGAAGTCATCTTTAAATGTCAATAGCTTTTATGCCTTCATTCATTTCATTCGTTTAATTCGTATGACATAACACCCCTCATAACTGCACAAAGATGATAAATAGCCAAAAAACACTCAATCTGGCAACCCTGATGCTGACACACTGACACTCGGTGGAATAAAATGACTCATTTGAGTTGTTTGAGCTGACACTCTTTAACATTTTTTTCGACACATTTAATAAAGTCAAGTTGAAATCTTGTTAGCGTGCTAATGAGACCTGCTGCTCAGACCCTGAACCTATAATGCATTTTTTTTTTTGTAGATAATGTGGAGTAAAATACCATTTAATGCACCAGCAGGGAACTGTACTGTATATTCGAGAGAAATGGATCGGTCTTTTCAGCACGCACTTCTCAATGATTCTCAAGCTAAGCCTGATATTTACGGTTTTAAAGTTTATGCCCCAGTCTCATCCACGCTTAAGTGTATAATCTCATTAGGATTGGTTTGGGTTCGACTAAAGAGCTGCTGCTGTCTTAATCCCAGTTCCAGGTTTTTCCAGGTGCAAATGTTTTTTCCATGTTTTTTTTACTGCCACATTAGTTTTCTGTAAAGCCGCTTTGTGACAATGCAATATCCACCCTTAAATGTGCTCCACATATACATTTTAATTGAGCTGAATTAACAATAGTGCATCTGATTAAAAAAAAAAAAAAAATCAAGTTAAATAATTCTGGAGCCAGAGAATATCTGCAAAGCAAAATGTGCTGGAAGAACCGCAATCAAAGCTAACAAAGGCTCAGCAGTTTCCATTGTCACTCACTTTTGCATGCTTTTAAATCGGCTTAACTATTTACAGCAGCAGTGAAATTCTTGCCCGTGGAAGCATCCAGGTTTTCTGCTTCATCTGTTTTTTTTTTTTTAAATCTAACAGACACACTACTGAGAAATAGTGCAAAGTTGACCAAAATAAAACATTAATATCGAGCGATGTGGAGAAAAAGAAAAAAAAAAACATTTTGCAAAAACCACACACAAGTTCTTGAGGCTATTAAAATCACAGGAATAACTGTCGTCGATTAACAACATTAACACGTGATATAAACTAGGGCTCTCAGTAGATTATTTTTACTGCATGAATCTCTAAGCTGTTGTGAATGTTGCTTGCACCGATGTGTGAATTCATGCAAAATGCCTTTCTTCATAACACACACCCGGGTTCTTCGATAAAATGTGCTGTCGTAGCCCAACACTTACTGATGATTGCCATTCTTGATGTAGCTCACAAGATGGGTTGCCATGGCAATGCTGATAAACTTCTGTAAAAATATGATCCTCCCCAATGTTGACAGGTCAGCGGTCCAGGGCAATCAATCCACTTTACAATAGCAGTACTCAGCCGGGCCTATGTAGCACGAGATAATGTGTGTTTTGCATTTAGATAGTAATTCAAATCCCCCATTGTAACATGCCTGTGTTCTCAGGTGTGTGTGTGTGTGTGTGTGTGTGTGTGTGTGTGTGTGTGTGTGTGTGTGTGTACTTCTTTAGCATCACACAAGTCACATTTCATTATAAAAATTCCAAAACTGAAAGCCATAGATACACAAACAAGAAACATTTTTAAAATCGCAGATTTAACTCTATTGAGTTCTGTTGAGTTCTTAGTTCTTTTCGTTTGCTCATCTAAGTATAATAATTAGAATCAACTTGCAACAAATCAATTTAATGTGTTAAAGATCTCTGACCACTGAACGAGACTCATTATTAATTATATACCAGCAAACTGATGACAGGATCACAGGCAGCCAAGGTCGTCCCACGCCCACGGGTACCACAGGCCAGCCTGATCGGTCCGATCCCACAGAAATGCCAATGCAGCACAAATTTCTAACAAAAGTCAATGCTGCAGATGATCGAAAGGCACCAGAACTCAGAGTGTACCACAGCTTGCCGCATTCAGCTTTCAAAAAACCCAAACCGGCCTCCAAATTCCCCAGATTCCAATCCGATCTAATGGCCATGGGATACACCAGACACATGAGTCCAATCCATGAGGCCACACCTGGCAACCCACAGCACCCAAAGGATCTGCTGCCAATGTTCCAGCAATGTTCAAGTCTTGTAAAGTCACGACCCGAGGGGCCAGAAGAGGACCAGAACTGCTCCAGTGGCACTTAAAACCTAAGTGGTTTTAATGTTATGGCTGATCCGTGTAAGTGATAACAGGAACTAGCTTTTTCGTTGGTGAAACATACAATCCTTTATTAAATAAAATGTTCTGGTTTAAAATGTGCTGTAATAGGAAAATAATCCACCATAAATGTTCACACCAACCTGATAATTATTTTCCTATAACATAACTGTACTTAACAAACCAACCTTCAACATAATAATATTACTACTACTACTACTACGAATAATAATAATAATATTAATAATAATAAACAAAGTTGCAAGCAACAATGAGCGGGCCCAAGCACCAAGACCTTAACATAAAAAACAGCATCACCCTATGATGTCACTCAATATGATTTCAGACAGAAAGTTATTAATAATTTTTCGGGATAAGTTTAAGGCATTGTCACGACTGACCCATTTGAGATATCAAAAATCCCTCTACAATTTTGCACCCTCAATGTCTTCAGATCACATCAGCCCAGATTGATGGCGACCGTATAAATTCCCTAGAAAGAGTGTATTGAATTCTATTGGATGCATTTTTCAAACGACTCGAAATGACTGACTTTCTATTGAGTAGAGCCCTGACATGCAATGTGAAAGTTGTTCAGCTCATTGAGCTCTAAATGTGTACATGCAAGTGTGTATGAGCTATGCAGCAAAAGCTCATGTGAGGTCCCCGTGCCAGACACTAAGGCATCCTAATGGCAGCAATTTCCAACCTGTCTGCCAATTTTCATGAGTTTTTAAGCATGTAACACCACCAAAAAGCCAAAAATGGTGGGGAAAAGAAATCCTTAGAAGAACAAGAGGGCGCTCACACACTATGAAGAAATAGGGCTGATGGCAGACTGCTTGGGCCATAAGAATAATAATAATTATTATTATTATACTAATACTAATACTAATACTACTAATAATAATAGCTCCCATTTTCCCGTCTTACACACACATCACTCATTTTCCCCCTGTCACTCAAAATCAGTCCATATGTAAAATCCTGTTCTAACCCTGAGGATAAAGAAAGAGAAACAAATGGAGCTACACAAGGAGAAGGAATTTCCTAAGATCTCTGCAGTATAAAGAGCCCAACCTGGAAAGGATTGAGGAGACTCCTGATGGAGGGGATCAAAGAGGCTCCAGGGAGGAAGGGAAGAGATAAAAGGATATAAAATGGAATAAATGAGATCAATACTATTTGCACAGACATGGAGGCCGAGTAATGTCTCTTGCGGATGCGGGAAGCTGCTGCCAATTGCCACAAGGAGTCAAGCATCAAAGCCGGCATGTAGCGTGAGCTCTGAGAGAGAATCCACGTCTTTTAAGAATTAGGCAGAAAATCTGTTAAAGAATTCACAAGAATATGCACACCTTGCTTTCTGCTTTTATTACATTGGCAATTTGCTTTAATCACGTTAGTTTCTCTCCAACATCTTGTATTAATGATGGGGAACGCTGTGTGTACAGTAGCTTTCTCCAGCACATCCCAATGTGGCTAAGTTCTGGACTCTACTGTATGCCAATCCATGTGTGAAAATGATGTCCCATTCTCCCTGAACCGCTCGTTCACAATTTGAGGCATCATTATCTTGGAATATACCTCAAGCCATCAGAGAAGAAACAATCCATAGATGTGATAACCTGGTCATTCAGTACATTCAGGTTGTCAGCTGATTTGATTTCTTTGGGCACTTTGCTGAGCCTAAACCTGAGCAACTCAAGATCATAACACTGCCTCCAGAGGCTTGTATGGTAGACCCAAGATATGGCGGGTACATCACTAGATCAACCTGTCTTCTTACCCTGATGCGCCAATCACTCTGTAACAGGGCAAATCTGAACTCATCAGACCATATGATCTACAGTAGGCCCAATGGTTCACAGTGCATTTTTTATTCTCCCAAATTAGAGCGTTTTTCCTGATTAGCCTCACTGATAAGTGACTTTCCCTTGAGTTCTTGTTGTATTGTTTGTGTAGAAATGATCTGTGAGTTCTACTGTTATTGTTTTTTTTTTTTTGTTTTTTTACAATTTGGTTTCGCTAAACGTTTAAGTGATCTCCCATCAGGCTCATTCAGGATGTTTTCTTCCTCGAAGATGATGGGTCACCGCTATCCTTCCAGGGTTTAATCGTGCATTTTATAGTTCTTAACCAAATTGTTGTAGCTTGAGTAATCTTCTTAGTTGTTATCTTTGATTAATTGAACCCTTCTGAAACAGAGTAACATTTTTGCCGTGACCACAGGATGTACTGTATGTCTTCTGACATGGTTGTGAAAGAAATGAGAAGCTCCTGACTGCATCAGTCAGGGTCAAATAACTTGTTGCAGCTAAAACATATTAATCACTGTATTAATTATCTAAATGAAACCTCTTAACTATTCGTTTAGTTAAATTCAGGCAGTGACTTTTCTTTTGTGTATTTCAGGCTGAATAATAAACTCAATGTCATTGAGGCAACTTCAAGTGTGAATGTGTTAAAGTTAGAGCTGTGGACGACAATAAGCACTGCGAAGGCTTTCAAAAACAAATATTTTTAAATAGAAATGTGTGAACGGAGGTGTGAGTATAGAGTCATGTGTGAACATTACTTCAGGATACATGTGTCAAAACATCAAAAGCAGATTGTGCTCTGAAAGATGACGTATGACAGAGACAGACATGTCCATTGTTCCAACTCAAGGGTGATTCTGAAGTGGACCTAAAACAGTCAACAGGTCAGATGAGAGAAGCTGTTAATTGAACAGTTATAAAAGTGCGAGCCATGTGAAATAGCATTTGGAGACTAAAACGAGGATCCCTGGTCTGATGAGAACAACAGAGTTTAGTGTAAACTGACCTTTGTAATCAGTAGTGAAACATGGTGGTGGTAGCATTGTGCTCAGCGCTACACTCAGCCTGTTAGTTGGTTCTCTGGTTATTTTCTAGTTGTACCAGTCACTAATGTCCCGTGTCTGAATATCAGAACGATGCAGAGGAAAAAAATCCTTGTCTGAACAAAAGCATAGCCTGTGGTGTTTCATTGTCATCCATATTGCAGGAAAGTGAGACCTTCCTCTCCCACTGTTAGAGGACACGGAGAGTTTCACACGCCATCAGAGGAAGACGAGCGTCCTGCGCCGGTTCAGGCTGACACGCAGTGCGGGCGGCTATTAAAGCTGCCACCGCACCAGCCTTTTCATTAGCGCCACACTGAGCCGAGCTGATAGCTAACTGCATTCACAAATTACTGACTGCTGCTCCGACAGGAGTGAGAGAAACGCCGACCGGGGGACACCGACACACTGCTGTAATGGATCTTTGGCTCGAAAACAAAGAGCACGAAGCCACTGAGTTTGTTGTTGTCATTTCTTTTACTTTAACCAGACAAACACAATGGTGAGGGATTTTTTTCCCCCCAGTTTCGTGTCTGAGGAAAAGAAAGAAAGGAAATGTTTAGAATATGCAGAACATGCAGGAGTAGGTAACCTCGTGGTCATCCACCATGGGTTAGAGTCGATGATCGATTACAGTAGTAACCGGCTTAACTGCACAGTACAATGCAGCTGCGTTTCCTGAAAATAAATCCCATCAGTGTTTACTATTACTACACACAGAATACATTACACACACACACACACTCATTCATTTATGGCTTACTTGTATCATTATTCAGAAAGCCAGTCCAGAAGGGCGGAGAGCAAATCAATACGAGCTACTTTGAAGCCAAATAAAAAGTAATAAGGCTAACATATGAGCTATCAGTGTTCTAAGCTTTTAAGTTTTTTTTTTTTTTTTCAGGACTCAGGAATCAGGAATCATACTGTATAGCAGGTCACCTTGAGATACATCGTCTGCCACTTTACACAAGTGTGTTGTGAGCATGCTCAGTTCTCACCGTTCTACACATGGGCATTCCTCAGACTTTACGTGTGTTCCTGTTACACCGCAGTTGCCCGGGTGCTCCAGGTGAGCAGAGAAAGCGTGCAACATGACATGTTTAAGACATTAAATTAAATTCAATTATCATGGCTCATAACCGATTGCTTCAAATGCAGAGTGGAATCATGGGATGGTTGAGAATAGTCGATGGTCGTTCCATTAATAATTTGCAGTCATAATGTTGAACATGTTGCATAAGACCGGATCAGAGAGCTCTTCATGCTGGAAATAATCGAAATGCTGTTTTGAAACGATCTAGTGCTAACCTGCTGTATATTCCATAAATGACCCTTTGAATAGTGGTGAATTGTTAATAATAATAATAATAATAATAATAATAATAATAATAATTTGTTTAATAGTAAACTTTTTTTTTTTTTTTACTTTAGCACGATACTGCCTTTTATTATATGCCATGCGTTTACTGGTGAGTTCCTTTTGCTTTTATTATTATTATTATTATTATTATTGATATTACATGAATATTTTATTTATGACAGCTTGTTTTCTGTAAGAGAAGAATTCAAGACCAATTTTCTTTTTTTTTGAGAACTACAGTAAGACCATAAATATATTAATTAATATATATATATATCATGAGATATACTATTTGTTAAAAAGAATCTATTCTATTCCATATTTTAAGCAATACAGTACTTGTTGTGGTGACACTTGTTGCTCTCTTTGCTTTAACTTTTAAACTTTGTCAGGTTTGTAAATTCTGTTTATTTATTTAACCCGGTTTAACCCCGATGAATCCACTGAAGTCTGCCTTTTTCGATTTCATGTTTCTCTTCCCATGAGATTAAGAAATGATCTCAGAACTCACCGAGGAAGAAAATAAAGAAAATGATTTCATCAGAACAATTAGCATGTTTCCCCGGGGCGCACTCGGAGAGCAAATCAATACGAGCTACTTTGAAGCCAAATAAAAAGTAATAAGGCTAACATACGAGCTATCAGTGTTCTATCGTTCATTCTTTATTGGATTTAGCTGTCTGTTTTTTTTCTTATTTTTTACTGCAATGAGACCACGTTGATGAAATAAAAGCGCACTTCATGTGTGCTGCATTTCAAATCGAAGGAAAAGTTTTCATTTCCCTATTTTCTGTCTTAGATGCGTGACTTAGGTGACACGTTGGTATAGTGGTCACTGTCGCCGTGCACCTCCAGGGTCTGGGTTCGATTCCCGGCTAGGCTCGATTCCCGTCTCTGTGTGCATAGAGTTTGCATGTTCTCCCCGTGCTTGGTGATTTTCCTCCCACAGTCCAAAGATATGCAGGTTAGGCTAATTGGCGTTCCCAAATTGCCCTTAGTGTGTGTGTGTGTGCCCTGCAATGGATTGGCACCCTGTCGCGGGTGTACCCCGCCTTGTGCCCTAAGTCTCCTGGGATAGGCTCCAGGTCCCCGTGACCCTGAATACAGGATAAATCGGTATAGAAGGTGAGTGAGTGAGATACGTGACTTGTGAAAGCATGTTTTCCTTTAACTGAGGTGAAGAAAATGTTACTTCTACACCACAACAGGTGCACAGCCTGAGTGATGGCGTCGCTTTCATCACAGAAACACCGGTGACATACATAAAGCTACTTTTGTCCCTCTGCGATTTGTACTTGTCTCAGTGTGATGATCAGAGAACAGACGAGTTCAGCTCGCCGTCAAGGAGACGCACATCATCACAGATATAGATCCTAACACATCTACCTGCGTTCCTTTCACTCCGCTTCCTCGCATAAGCCGTTTGATATCAGACACGCGGTAGACGAGCTATCGCTGCGACTCAGTGTGTCGTCTGCTATCTACACTTCAGCTGAGACAACGTAGCGATGCACGTACATGACCTGGGCTAAATGAAACCGTACAATAACATCACCAAAGTGATACAGAGATCATCTCGACAACTGTGCGAAGGTTCTAACACTACAGCTGGAATAGTTGTACTACTACAGTATGAGAGCTTCTGTTACTACTGTAACCTTCTGTTACTACTGCTTCCACTGGTACTGTTACTTCTATTACTCCTATTAGTGATGTTCCTATTAACAATACTATTGCTATTGCTCCTTTTTCTCCTTCTCATCCTATGACTAACTATAACTAACCGTTACAGTTACTGCTATTAATTATAATAATAATATTAATAATGGATTGGCACCCTGTCCAAGGTGTACCCCGCCTTGTGCCCTAAGTCTCCTGGGATAGGCTCCAGGTCCCCGCGACCCTGAATAGAGGTCCCCGCGACCCTGAATAGAGGATAAAGCGGTATAGAAAATGAATGAATGAATGAATGAATAATATTAATAATAACACTAAATACTTCTGCAATATCACACAAAATGAAGTGCTGAATATCATCGGTATATATGATATCATCGGTATACTGTATATGCACTTTTACAAAACACCATTTCACAATCACCATTTACTATGAACTGATTCTGATTTGTTTGTTTATTAAGCCAGTTCTTTTGCTCCGCCCACACGCAACTAGCAGAACTAACTAAGCGCGACTGCTGAGACTGCTGAGTTTTAAACTCTTATTCTTACTATGTAGCCAAAAGGTGAAGAGAATAAACCTGAGAAATGTACATGATTTACGTATGTAAATTTTATTTATTTAATATTTCTTCTGCTTTAGAATATCAGCTACGTTCACTCCCGGGTTCCAGGGTTGAATCCAAAATGGGATTATCTTTACTTAAAGATAAGTAAAGTGCACAATCCCTTTTCCACACACCAAGTAGTGCCCTTGATCAGGGGTTAGAGAAGAATTTGGGATTCAGCCTTGCGTCAGAAGCTAGTTAGCATTGTAGCTTGCATTATCCATGAACAGAACACCACGGCCGGTTCAGAGCCGATTCAGAAGTGATTAGTGCAGAGACGGCGTGTTGTTTAAGACGACACAACGTTATCAGATGTGTGTTTTTGCTGAAATTGCTTCTGTGACTGCTTGTGAATGTGGGTTTTGTCAGGCAGCCGCTCTCTCCTCAGTACTGCAGGACCGTACAGACCACTTTTTTTTTAGACCGTATTGACTACTTTCACCCACACTGAGACCCACAGTTAGTGTAATTAACGATCGTTAGAACATCTGAGACACTCAGTGATACATATAGTTGAACGCCCCAGTGCTGGTATGCTTTATATCACCATTCGTGGAACGACTCTTATCCAATTAGATTAGTCGGTCGGAAATAACTGTTGCAACTGATGCATTGCCACATGTTGTTACTAAACTTAATGGAAAGAGGTCTTGGTTCTTGTTAAATGAATTAATACATTTTTCATGAGCACACAATATTTCAAGGTGATGTTTAGTAGTGATCATGAAGTTAGTAGTGATCATGAATTCTGCTCCTACTTTATATTGCCCTCCCCACTTTCCTTGTCCCAGAGAGATATTCGAGTGACTCGTGTATGATGTGATCCTCTAACCCACACTATTGACAGCGAGTAATATCCAGTAATAGCCTCCTCTGAGACTCAAGGTCTACAACACCACTTTTCTCATTCTCTGCCTTCCAAAAAGTGACAAAATGGCAGCTGGAGGGGGAAAAATGTGAAAAGCATTAAAAACAGGTCCTGAGATAGAGGTGACGATATCGAGAGCTTCAAGCAGAGCTCTCTCTGGGGTTTAATTCAATTTAGTTCCCTTGCACCTCATCCACACTCCTTTATCGTTCAATCAAAGGAACTCAATTTTGAAAGCCCACGATGGCCTCATTCCAATTCGGCGTACACACCGAGCTGTATCATCCTGGAGATCTAATACTTATCTGGATGTGTTCTCGGTTGGAGTGATGTTTCCTCTGTATTAAAGTCTGTTCTTTCTCCTTTAAACCGATGTATTTATATTGCCACTGCTAATGAACAGACAGCACAAAATGACAGTCTGGACATAATTTTTGATTGATGATAGGAAATAAACTAAAGCAGACACTGAGTACCAAGTGGAGGGACTACAGCATCTCCCTATAACACAAGTAGCCTGATAACGCATGTTAACTGCTGGCTAGGCTAGGTTACCGCTTTTACACCTTCATTCATCAGAAATTTCATCACACGTTTGGTTTGACTTGAACACCGCTCGCAATTTCAGCATCGATATCAGGATTGAGTACCAAAATATACTTTTAAAAAATCATGTAATAATCCATTTGTAATAATCTCTGTTGCCAAAATGAGTAACCTTTTGAAAGTATGATAATACCAGGATGCTCAGAATATAATGATGAAAATCAAGCCTGTGAAAAATATGAGTTTGTTTAGTGTACTGTACTAATTACCCAGCCATCATACTGTACAGTAGCTACTGTACGTAATATAATGTTAGTAATGGATGCAGTTTGAAGTATCTCCACACTGTCTTCATCTCGATTCATCAATACAAACTTTTCCCTGTATGATAATGAATTTTTCAGTCAAGTAAATTAGCATTAGACTAAGAAATGTCAAGAACAGCAGTTTTTCTTCACCAGTGTACAAGGTACTTTACTCATCAGGGGGGGAAAAGCTTAATTGACTGAATATTAAACTGCAGCTTTATCCAGCAAAATACACATTATGGTAAAATGTTGCTGACTTCATCTTCACATTTTACAGACTAAGCACCAACCTGAAGTAAGACCCAAAGACTCCGGCCAGCCCGAGAGGACAATACTGTATAACACAATTACTAATGAGTTGGTACACCATATACACCGTGCCACTTCAGCATTGTGTAGCTCCCTACCTTCTGTCGAATCTCTTCCTCCATCTTGATGGGCGAGCCGAGCTCAGCTACCTGTTTCACTCCTTCACTAGCGTAACCTCCGTATTCCCACAGCACATAATTTTTGGAGTGTGACGCGCCGATGATGGCCGACCAGTGATTGGCTCGTCCTGTCAGAATAAATAAAAAGACTTTACTTGCATCGAATTCATCACAATATGGCAACCTAAACAAAGAATTAGCAGAAATATTTGATTTAACAACTGTTACTGCTACTATTAGTTAGTATTACTGCTATTACTACAGTACCACCGTTACTATTACTACTACTAGTGTCACTATAAAGACTCATCTTACTAATGCTGCTACTACAACTTCAGCTACTACAGACACAACACCTACTAGTAGTAGTGTTACAATTGCTATTACAACAAATACTATACATGTATTATATAAATGTTTTTTTTATTTTGTTAGTATGACCTTTGCTCTTACTATTGCTACTACCACTACTAAAACTATTAGTGCTACCAGTGTTACTACTACTACTGTTATTATTTTTACCATTACTGATATTACTATTACCATGATTACTACTGCTTATAAATGTTAAAATTACTTTTATTAATACTGTCATTACTACTAGCAGTAGTAGTAGTAGTACTACTACTACTACTGTTACTATTATTGACTTATTACTATTACTGCTACTATTACTACTGCTGCTGTGGCTACAACTACTATTACTGTTTTATTACTTTTACTACTCTTACTTTCATTATTATCACTGCCACTACTGTTACTAACATGGACCTATTATTATTATTACTACTGCTGCTGCTGCTACAACTACTATTTCTAAATTACTCATACTACGAATACTGTTATTACTACTATTACTATTTTACCATTACTTTTCTTTTTGCTATTATTAATACTTTTACTACTGCTAATACTGTTATCACTGTTACAAATACTATTACTGCTGCTATTATTGTTCTTATTACTGTTACTAATACTGTTACTACTATTACTGTTATTTTCAGTTATAAATACTGTTACTGCTGCTATTACTGTTCTTATTACTGCTACTAATATCATTGCTACTTCCATTACTGTTATTATTACTGTTACTAATACTGTTACTATGTCTATTATTGTAAATAATTAATGTTACTAATATCATTACTAATTCTATTACTGTTATTATTACTGATACTAATATCATAACTACTTCTATTACTGTTATTATTACTGTTACTAATACTGTTACTATGTCTATTATTGTAAATAATTAATGTTACTAATATCATAACTACTTCTATTACTGTTATTATTACTGATACTAATACTGTTACTACTTCTATTACTGTTATTATTACTGTTACTGGTACTGTTACTACTTCTATTACTGTTATTATTACTGTTACTGGTACTGTTACTACTTCTATTACTGTTCTTATCACTGTTACTAATATTGTTACTACTTCTATTACTGTTCGTATTACTGTTACTGATACCATTAATACTTCTATCACTGTTATTATTACTATTACTAATACTGTTACTACTTCTATTACTGTTCTTATTACTGATACTATCATTACTACTGCTATTAGTTATTATTACTGTTACTAATACTGTTACTACTTCTATTACTGTTATTATTACTGTTACTAATACTGTTACTACTTCTATTACTGTTATTTTTACTGTTATTAATACTAGTACTACCACATTTACTGTTATTATTTCTGTTACTAGTATGGTTACTTTTGCCATTACTCTTATTTGTACTGTTACTAATGCTTTTACTCTTATTAATACTATTACTGTTATTATTACTGCTTCTTATACTGCTCCCATTATACAGTACCACCACTACTTCATGTCACTATTAATAATAATAATAATAATAATAATAATAATAATAATGTTAACTATTAATTATATATTACTACAACTACTACTACTTCGTCTACTACTACTAATAATAATAGTAGTGATGGTGGTCTTTCGGTTGGTCCTGGCAAGGGGCCGCCACACCGGACCATCTGATCCGCAAAACAACTTGGCGCTGGTTTTACACCGGATACACTGGCTGGGAATCGAACCCGGGCCTTCCGCACGACAGGCAAAACATCTACCACTGAGCCGCCAGTGCCATGGTAATAAGAATAATAAAAACAACTAAAGAATTAAATAAATAACTTAAAAAATTAAGGATGCCAGGTTCACATTTGTGGTACAAACTGAGACAACCTACAGTACATGTTGCAACAATAAACCTGGATTGAGAAAACACAGATAAAGTTGCCTATATATAATCAGATAGAGTCAGAAGCGTTTAGACTGCGGTGGGATTTTAAGGCCTCTGATCTAATTTCATTCTGCAGTATGAATTATTCCTCAGGAACGACTTGGCCGCATACAAACATCCTGGACAGGATAATCTTCTCACACTCTGTGCACAGTTAATCCTTCAAGTCGACTCATCAGTGCACAAGTCTCTCGCTGATCAGATCTGATGTCCAAACTCTGATTTACATATTTCCTGTCAAACAGTGCAGCCCTTTTTCATTTTTTTTCCCCGATAATACCTGTGAAGAACAGATAAGTTACTCCATAATTGCAAAGACAGCTTCTTTTAGATTTGCACATGATCTGGGCGACTCGGTTTGTCTTTCCAACAAATGTTCTGTTCTTATTAATGAGCTTGTTTTTCTTCTTCTTCTTTCAGTCAGAGTTTAGTGTTTTGACTGTTCTGGACATCATCCCATATAGTGGAGCATTTCGGGAAGAAGAAAGCTGAAATGTCACGAAGATAAATCCCCATCAAAGGATGAAACATGAGAGAATAACCTTCATGTTCTGAAAGTAAAGTTAGCTGATTCTTATCTGCTTTGTGTCTGAAGGACAGATGATATAAAGAAGTAAAATTAGATGACAGCTGACTTCATGCTGCACCTTCTCGCTTCTGCTGTTTCTAACAATTCCTTCATTCCTGTTCCATATAACATGTTTTTTTTTTTTTACTTTGGTGTATGTGCATAAAATAAAAATCCATACTTTTTTTCACCTGCCGAAGCCCCACACACATTTTCCTAAGTTCATAAATTTCACTACTGACTTTATCTTGTTTTTAGACTGTTTTAATCAGCAAATCGATCAGAGTCTCTGGAGCTCGAATCGAGTGTGTCAGTAATCCCGTGTTTTAATTTACTCCCAAGGAGGCGTTCTCAGAAGGTCAAAAATTCCCCGCAGAGCAAGATTAGGGATATTGAGTCTAAAGGTAGAGGTTCGAAAGCAGTTAAAAGCGTAGATGTTAGACGATTGTTATCCATTAACAGATAAATATGCCGGATGAATCAACACTGGTGTTTATAAAGCTGCTGTAGGAACGCCATGAAAAGAGACCGAGCTTAAAGTCAAAGGTCAAAATCTTGTATTCAGATGAGATAAAAGTCTCAAACTTTGTTCACAACCATTATGAAAAAGTGGGACTAAATAAAAAAAATTTAAATAAAAAAAGCTTTTAAAACTACCCTAAAAAGACAAAGTGCAAGGCCGAAGTGAAATTCTTCTAATATTAAGCATTAAACCCATATTATGTTTTTCCTTTTTCTGGAGGTTAGAATTTGGCCATGGATGGATCCATTAACTAAAGAATGACCCCCAAAATAAATCAAATTCAGCTCAGAGAATGCTTGAGGGAATTCCAATTATTTCGCAATGGCCATGAAAACTTGTGCCCAAGGTTGCAAAAATCTAAATCCAAATCCAAAATCTTGAGGCTCTCTCCTGTTATTCACTATGCAGGTGTATTAGTGTAGGGGCTGAAACTCACTCACTCACTCACTCACTCACTCACTCACTCATTATACCACTTATCCTGTTCAGGGTCACGGGAGACCTAGATCCTGTCCCAGACGACTCCTGGCATGATTCACGCTACACCCTGGATTGGGTGCCAATTCATGTATTCATGATAAAGCGATTCACACACTACAGGCAATTTGGGAGCTCCAGTTAGTCTAACCTGCATGTCTTTGCACTGTTGGAGGAAGCCAGAGTACCTGGAGGAAACCCACCAAGCACAGGGAGAACCTGCAAACTCCTTGCACACAGGCCCTGAGGCGGAACTCGAAGCCTTGACCCTGAAGGTGCGAGGCAACAGCGCTAACCACTACGCCGGAAATTCACTCTTTCATTAAAAAAATAAGTACATAAATAAAATTAAATAAAACAAATGATCTGTGTGTCTGCACTGCTTCCATCCAGCCCTTACGGTAGCGTACATTCTATATTTATAACTCACTGGGGTAGTCTTTGGGGTGCAGTTTTTCGGACCAGTTCCCGTAGAAGGTGACTCTGTACTTGGCCGTTCCACAGGCACAGCAATCCAGCAGAGGCTTTTCAGTGACCTCACCATATAACGGCTCTGGAGAGGACAGAAGAAAACACGCCTAGATTATTATAACATTATAACTTTATAACTTACAGCAACTTCAACTTGCAATTTAGTTTAAAAAGTAAAGAGATGAAGGACAGGAACAAAAGCACAGCGGTGTGTGTGATATAACCCAATCAGAGTCAAGCCAGTCTCCAGTATAATGTAATGAAGGAACGAGTGTGTCCATGGTGCGAATCAAAGCCTCACCTCTCTCACACAGGCGCTTGGTGAGGGAGCCTTCATCCTGGAATGAGATGATCTTCCTCTGAATGATGCTCGCTCTACAAAACAAGAGGAACAGAGAGATGATGAGAAGAGCAGAGAGAAACAGACAAGTGAACTCTTTTGAGGATGTGATGAGAAAAATGGAGGGATGAAAGAAGAAAGGAATAATCAGAGACAAGAGCGGAGAGAATGAAAAAAGAGAAGAAAAAATGAATAATGAGAAATTAGATGCGAGGAAAGATGACAAAAGACAAGAGACTAGAAAAAAAAAAAGCTGAGTTAAGAAAAATGTAAAGGAAAAGCAATTAGACAATCTGAGATGAGAGGATGAGAAGAGAAGAGAGAAGAAAAAAGCAAGGTCAAAACATAACAGCAGATGAGTGTAGAGGGGAGAAAAAGATATCATCTGAGTTTAGAGGACAAGAAGAGGAGAGAAGTACAGAGAGAGAGAGAGAGAGAGAGAATAACAAATACAAGACAGGAAAGGAAAGAAGCAATGAGAAGAGAATAAATCAGACAAAGTGAGAAGAGAAGAGAAGAAAGTAAGAAAGAAAGACCGGAGATAAAAGAAAGTAAAGAGCTATGTAAATAAATGAAAAAAAAGAAGTGAAAATGAACAGAACAGAATATGAGATGTGAAGAAAAAGGAGACGAGAAGAAACAGATGTGAAAAGAAGAAGATAAAAAAAGAGGAGAGACAAACTAGAGAAGAATATGAGAATGGATGGGAAGAAATGAGATGTGATCAAACAGATGAGGAGAGAAAAGAGGATAATAAATTAGTTAAAAGACGGTGATCAAGAGAAAAGAAGAGAAGATAAGAGAAAATCTAGAAACAAGAGGAGAGATGAGAAATGAGCATTTAAAGAAGAGAGGAGAATAGATGAGAAGCAATGATTTACAGAAGAGGAGAGGAGAGTAGAGGAGAGAAGAGGAGAGAAGAGAAGAGGAGAGAAGAGAAGAGAAGAGAAGAGGAGAGGAGAGAAGAGAAGAGGAGAGGATAGCAGA
>JAQMYL010000037.1:30929987-30941784 GCA_030014365.1 Clarias pachynema
TCAGCTGACTTCATTTTATTGCCCCATAACGTTGCTGAGTCTAGACCTGAGCAACTGAAGCAACCCCAGATCATAACGCTGTCTCCAGAGTCTTGTACAGTGGACACTATGCATGATGGGTGCATCGCTTCATGTGCTTCCCTTCTTACCCTGACACGCCCATCACTCTGGAATTGGCTTGATCTGGATTCATCAGGTCACATGACCTTTTTCAATCGATCCAAAGTCCAATCGTTATGCTCCCTAACAAACTAAAGCCTTATTTTCTGTTGAGTTGTTTAGTCCCAATCCTGAATCTTTAAATAGAGTGATCTCCAACCATGGTCATTAACATTTTTTTTTTCAAGTTGAGGTTCAGTACTATCTTTCCAGGCTTTAATAATGTGTTCATTTTTGTGTTATTGTCTTTGCTCGATGCAGGAGAATAATTTGATTCATGATCATGGGTTACAGGTTGTGACATAATTATTTAAGAAATGAGAGTTATAATACCTGTTGCAGCTGAAACATATAATTGACCGCAGTAATTGACTGATCAACGGCTCTTAAGTATTTGCTTATTTAAATCCATATATAATTTTCATGCTACGGTATATCATTACTACTACTTAATAAAACAGAAGGAATGACCTAATGCATAGTATGCTGGAACTTGAATTTGATCAGAATTTATCCAAAAAAAAAAAAAAGATTCTCCAACTTTTTATTTTCAGCTCTTATTCTTAATTATGCTGTCAAATAAACTTGCACCTAATGACCACATGAAAGGATACGCATATTTAATTAAATGTGCTCTGAGCAGATAACAGAGACAGCACTGGAGAAAAGAGTTCACAGTCCAACCAGCATTAGCAACAATTCAATAAGAAACACAAGAAAATCTATAATCCCTTAAATACCCTTTCAAAATGACTAATTAAAGGTGAAGCCTTGAACACACAGGTCTGTTCTCGTTCATCTTCCTTGAACCACACAGAGAAAAAAAATAAATTAAATTGCCAATTACCACGCTTAGTAATGTACTTGGTATTTTTTTTTTATTAAAATCTTTATTTATTTATGAGTTTAAAGTCTCAGAGCCACCTCCTGGATTTCCGTCACGAAGAACTGGCTCACATACAGTACAGTTAAAAGTGCACTCATATTATACTAAACTCTCACTTTTGTCTATTTACTTTTTCTAAATTAGGCTGCAGACAAACAACAGAGAAAAAAAAATTTTTGTGGAAAAGAAAAAAAATCTCATTGCATAAAAAAAAAATCTGGGACTTACAGTAAATATAATTGTTTTATTTACAATTTATCTGTATGAAAAAAATTTATTACAGAAAAAAAACATTTTCTCTATTTCACCCTTACAGCAGTATAAAGGAGAAATCCAGAGAGTGATGCGGCGGCGCTTTATTACTTTACTACTACCTGATATCTCACCTTCTCATCTCGACACTCTGCTTAAACAGATCAGCTTCCTAAGCTCCATTTTTCACACCAATACCACAATCAACAACACCAGCATCGCACCCGTCTGCGTGTACCCGAGTCTCTGTGCTGGCTAACTGCCCTGCTTTCTGGGACTTTAGTGCTCTGTTTGATTTCTCAGTACTGTAATGTAATGGTACATGTTTTTGAAAAATGCTGAGTGAGAAAGGACGCCCTTGCTTTTTACATTTTGAGAGTTAACATGTTGGACTACTATTAAAGATCGGCTCATAATTTATCTCAAAATGACAATAAATATATGATCCTTTATAATGTTTGATTTTAACTATAATTAAAATACTTGCTTTATTATAAGTATTTCTTTTTTATTTAAGTTTTTTCAATACGCAATTTTTTTTATAAATATGTTGCCAAAAAGCTTACTAAGTCACATGACCAGGGCTCGTTAAAATATCTGAGTGAGAAAGACACTAGCAAACTGTAACAGCTTCTACAAAGCAGAGATGTAAAGTGGCACAGAACACTTTTTAATCAAAGTAGGGTTTACATAGGACATTACTTTAAAAGCGAGCAATTATGTAAATTTATTGCATTTTCCACATAAATGAATCTCCAGCAGTACATTCTGGTTTCCGTGCTACAAGTCATGCACATTCTGAAACAAACCTGTAACATTTCGATGTTTGATATGATATTTATTTTGTACCTGTACTATTTACCGTTGTATTCCTTAGAAGGTCAACGAATACCCTAAGGCAAGCAGAATCCATCTTTAAACACTAGTTTAACTGCATTACCATCACCGTGTTATGTCAGCATAGAACAGCAGCTAATTTCTTACAGTCACTTAAAAAAAACACACAACACCAATCAAGAAATTAGCACAGCTAAAGATATTTATTCATTTATTTAATTTATTTTTTTTTGCAGAAAGCCTCAGTAGAAGGAAGGTAACATAACAAACAATTAATAAAATATTAACATAATGGCCCGCAATAAATTAGCTCACTATGATCACCAGAATAGCTTTAAACCATTCAACATCATGACTAATTGTGAACTTCATTTGATAAAAGTCAACCCAGTTGAAGACCTACAAGATTTTTATGAGATGGTTAGAGAGTCTAGGCGGGCCTAGAGCCAGTGGCTCTTACTATCTACCACCCTCAAACTCAACCAAACAGTAGAAAGCCCAGCATAGGTTCAGCACCATGGTCAGCTCCACCTCATGCACACAAGGGGCGGGCCGCCTCAACTCCTTGTGGCCAAAGGCAGCAGAGTACCTACCATCCTGGTGTCAACAGCACCCAAAAAAGGGATGAGTCCACACCAGACAGGTGAGTGGGATATAATGGACGTAAGACTCACATGCCTACTTTTCACCTCTATCTCTTATAGAGTTGAGGAACAACATAATCCAGGACAAGCCTTCTCCTGCCCAGCCTGTTGGATGCGTAAGATCAGCTGCAGCTATTCTAGAAGGTCTCCAAGCTACCCACTCAATTGCTCCTCAAGAAGCAACTTCCCCTAACCTTTGCAATTTTCCTATGTGTTGTAAATAAAAGAGGCCTTATTTTTCTAATCTGGTGTTTCCTGTGTCTGTGTTCTGGCCTGCCCTGCTAAACACTTTACAACAGTGTTCACCACCATCATCAAAACACTATTTTTAAACACATGCATAAACAAATGCATAAGAGTTCAGACATGTTCAGGATCGATGGAACACTGAAGATGTTCCGGAGGCTGGTGTGTTGACTTTCAGATGCAGAGTGTAAAAGGATAAATATGTATAAAGTATCTTTACATTAGATGGACTTTAGTTGCAATACATTCAATTCAGAGTTCTGCTGTAGCCTCATGATGCAACTGCTGTTCCCTTCTATTTAATGAAATGATTAAAATAAGAGCAACCACTTTACACAATAATGTCTAGAACAATTGTATAAGCATGTGATATAAGGCCCTAATGTGATCATTTGTTTCACTTCTCATCTCATTTTATACTGTACAGTGACATGTGCCATGAGCTCTGGTACAAAGCAGGCTAACAAATAAGAATCAACAGTAAGGGATTTGAGCATGAGAGAAAGTAAAATAATTCCTTAAAAGTCCTTAAAGTCGTAAGGCCATTTTTACATTACATAACTCAGGCCCCAACCCCCCACAACTCCACAGGTCAACTTTTACATTCGGCCAAAACCTGGTGTAAGTGTCTCACCTTATTTTACATTTTTATCAGATAAAAATAAACACATTTGCTAAATACAATTTCCTTTGTGTACAATGACCTTTTGTGTAGTGCCCGTAACTTTTTTTTTTAGTTCAAATCTTTAAATGTTTTCTTAATTGTCATTCAAATGAAACTCGGCCAATTTAGATTTCACTTGAAAAGACATAAACCTGAAAAAGTTAATTATTCTAAAATGTAAAATTCTTAAGACATTGCAACATGAAATTGACATGGTTATGGATACTACAGATTTTTTGGGGAAATGCTTTAATTTAAGCATTTTACGTTTTTACAGGTCATACAGTATGCTTCTAGAAGCTTACACCAATTTTAATATCAATAATCAAAGAAATATGAATAATTTTCATTTTAAATGATTATTGTTTCACGTGAGACAGTAAAACTGACTCTAGTAATTGCTATTTTGGGGGTTCATATAAAATCATCTCTCCAAAACGACTTGAAATTTTTCAGGAAGCGAGATTGTTTACTTCCATATTGTATAAACTTCAGTAGTAGCTTCTTTGGCAAACACATTTTTTGTATTATACCGAATGTATAACATAACAAAATAAAATTAAATCAGCACCAATACTGTGTTTTGGTCAGTTAGTAATATTATTCTGTACCCAGGTACACTTGCATATCAAAGCACTCTGATGCAGTAGGGGCAGTGAGCACCTAAATGGTTTGAGATCCACCAGTAAACAAAAAAAAATTGTAAAAAAAATTGAGTCAATGTTTTGGCGATGATGTCAAGAGCGACCCTCTTACCTGCTTTACCAGCTACGGCCATGGAGTTTCAGATGACTGTACTTGACGCCACTTGTCATAGTTCAAACAAACTTTGAGGTCAAGTGTACTCGGATCCATGTTCCTGTCCTTAATGAAAGCAGCCTAATACACTACGAATTTTATTTATGTTTTCCTTAATTTGTTTCTCTTCTTTTTTTTTGCACTGACGTTGTAACTTTTATTTTAAAAAGTGTCCTTTTTATAAAACTTTTTAAAATACTTTGCAGACATGATGCTGTTGAAATCATTCCTACTGTGTTGCTATTACATTCTTTGACACCATGATCTCTGCTGCGGAGTGACACGCTTCCCTGCTCGCTGCCAATGTAACCTTCCTAATCACATCCAGAACATCTGCTAACCCTACACTTCGGTAAATTTAGATAAACACATCTCATTCTTTTAGCATATGCATGTACAGTACAGGAGCTACTCTGAGTGTCTTTAGGGAGCATAAACAGTATGTACTGTAGTATGAACTTTAGCTTGTTCAAGGTGATTTGACCTTTAAAGAATGAATTAAACAGCAGAAGGTTTTAAAATAATACATTTGGCAACGGATTAGCAACAATTAAACAGAAGTTCATATATTATATTTTCATTGACTTGATGTATGCCAAAGATGCCACAACCTGTGATGTGAAAACCCTCACTAAAGGGTTTTCTTGAAAATAAAATCATTATCATCATCATTTAATATATTTATAATCTGTTTTTGTACTTTTTGGTTTCCACTGGTAAAAATCTGGACTTGTTTCCCTGCAATAATCAAAAGGCACCCAAAGTTTAAAGGCTGGTAAGGAATTCTATTAATAAAAACGTTAATAGCAAATATGTAACACAAATTGCATTGATATCTGTTATATGTGTAATCCTAGGTGAAGTGCACATGGGGTTGATGGAATGTGGAATGACCGTGCAATTCAGTACAATAATGTGGCATGTAATAATGCACATTATTGTACTGTATGTCTGGTTAAGATGGTGCTCCAGTGCACTAATAAGATTTATTTTGCTCTCACTGATGCATCCTGAAGTTGCTTTTGAATGAATGAGATTCCGTACTTGGCACATTCCCATTATCCCGTTATCTCTTTATCCTGACCCAGAGCACTTTAATTGCTATGACCTGCTGCTGCAGACCGTTCTCATTAAAAGCTCTGAACAAACTCGATCAAGTGAAAGAGCCTCTGCTGTCATGTTTCATGACGACACATCTGACAGAATTCTCAGGCTAAGAGCTATGACAGATAATTATCTGATATATAACTGAAATAAGGCATCATGGTGGCGGCGTGGTTAATGCTGTGACCTGGCACCTCCGGGGTCGAGAGTTCGAGTCCTGCCTTCAGGTCTGTCTGTGTAGAGTTATTCCTGTGCTTGCTGGGTTTCCTCCAGGTACTCCGGTTTTCTCCCACAGTCCAAAGACATGTACAGTACATTAGGATGTAGATTAACTGGCTTCCCTGAATGGATTGGCACCTTGCGATAGATTTTGCCCTGAGACCCCTGTGAGAGGTTCTAGGCTTCCCATGACCTGGGGGTTTAGCAAATGAGTGATTGAATGATTGATTCAGTGAGTTACAATAGAATAGAAATAAGGATTCACACCTTGCATAAGTATTAACCCCCTTGACTCAAAAAAAAAAAAATCCATAACTTTAACATTTGTTTGTGGAATTCAATATAATTTGCAAAATGACTCGCCAATAATGTGTAAGTGTAAAATTTGTAATTGCATGAGTATTCCAATTCAAGTGTCACCTGATCTCAGTAGAAATATTCCTGTTTTTGTAATAGGTCAACTTTGTGAGAGAACATACCTAAAAAACAGCATCTATACAGTATGCAAGGATTTCACAGGATTTTCATATAATTTACTACTTGATCGATATGTGATAAGCTGTATTCAGTAGTCCTGCTGTTAATTCAGAGATGATGATGATGATGATGCAATAGGGAAGAATTATTCCTTAACCTCCGTATTCACTGAATAAAGGCATTTGAATTTTTTTGCATTTTTAGTGTCTTGGTGCTATCAATACAACCACCTTTTGTATTAATACATTCACAAATGTAAAAAAATAAATTAATTTAAATAAATATCAAAAAAACATTTTGCAGCGTATGTGATTTTTTTTCAGATTTTTTTAATGTTGTGTATAACATTTACTAGGACAAGCCAGAGCAAAGGGACAACCCTGATGCAGGGACTTTTTTTTATTTAATCACAAATTTACAGGACAAGATGTGAGAGAGGCGGCATAGTGGTTAGCACTGAGCCCTCGCACCTGCAGGGTCCTCCCACAGTCTAAAAACATCCAGATTAGGTGGGTGAATCACTCAGTAAGCCAAGGGTAGGATGCCCTGGTGTCCAAGGTGAGTTTGATGAGCCTACAGGGGCAGCAGCAGTTAGTCAAAGTCATTCGACAAGCCAGGCTGATGGGGGCAGGTCCTTATACAGGGTGATGATGACACCAGGGTGTTAGATAATAATCCTCTAACAGGTACGGTAAGTTAATAATCCCCACCCCACATGTCTGCATGGCAGAGATGACCAGGGTGCTGAATGCGTGCCGCTTTCTCTTTTCCTTGGTTTCTTTTCTTTGGTCGAGAGAGGGGCTTGCAGATAGAGGGGATTAGTCAGAGAAGCAGGCAAAAGGCCAAGGTCCTGCTAGAGTTGAATTTCCTTATTAAAATCTGCATAAATTTACATTCTGTATACTGCACAGTAAATATTAGGGATGGGACTCAACAGTGACCTTCCAATACAATATTATCTCGATACCTAGGTGCCGATTCAACTTCCACTATTTTATACCTATCCAGATTTGATATTAAACAAATTTACCTTTCCTTTGCAACATTTTATCAGTTCAAATGTAAACATATATAATTTACAAACATATATAATTTTTTAAAAACAGACATTTCGGAGTCAGAGTAATATCTCTAGTAAATATGAGTGTAAATGATGTTTTGGTGGCATGGTTGCACCTCCAGGGTCCGGGTTCTTGCATGTTCTCCCCGTGCTAGATGGGTTTCCTTCCACAGTTAAAGGCATGCAGATTGCCTGTAGTCTGTGTGAAAGCATGTGTGAATGTTAACCAGAGGTCAATATTGTTCTACCACGGTTGTAAAAATGGGAATAAACACAGTGGTAATCACCTTTGACCTCCACAGTGCGTAGTTGAACCTCAAAGTTGTTCCTAGATGGACGAAAATGATGTTCTATATAAAAATAAATAAATTATTTTCTCTAACAACTTTTTTTGTATTAACTCATTTAATTCATTGTGTTTTTAGAAGAAAATTAAAATCATTCACCCATTTACTGTAACGCTCAACGATGCTGCCTGTATAAATATTAGAAGTGAGCTTCATGTAAAATTGCAACACACATTTGTTTTCCATATTTACCACGCTTAACTTTAATCTTAATTAAAACACACACCACCTTTCCTTCTCACTTCTAAATGGTGTGTTTGGACAATAGCCCAATTAAACGGCAGCTTTTATCCCTTAGCAAATCTTTTAATCTTCTTGTTTTCACCTTCCACGGAAAAAACAAATCCAACCAAGCTGAACGTCTTTGCCTAATTCATGGCTTCATCTAATTATTCATAGAATCCCAGGGAGTTTATTTCTACCTTTTTTTTTTTTCTTTTATCATACAATTAGACAATCTTAAACCAAACAGGCGAGCTGCTCAGCATTCCCAGCACTCGTACTGTCCACATGTACACCAAAATAACTAAGGTTCAAGTGATCAAAATGAAAGCCGAACATCCGGCTGTGTTTAGATGAACCGCAGGGACAGATGTGTGATGCATATTCATTATCCTCATCTCATTAAAATCAACAAAAATCTCCCTTTGAGAAATTAACTGTGATTTTCTACCTAATCAAGCAGTTTATCTCTGATCTAAATAAACACGGTTTAAATGTTAAGCAGTTTAGAAAATCCTCATGAAATACAAATAGAATTTGTCAGTTTTACTCACTTGTTGTCATGTTATAATTTATACGTGGGGCGTTCAAGTCAAACTGGGATTTGTGATCATTTTTGAGATGTTTTTGATGGCCTGATGCTCCTTCCATGGTGGATTCACTTTACATTCAGCATAGTGTCCTGTACGGTGGCCCTGAAGAACAAAACACATCAACATTTAATGAAACGCAATGACATTTCACAAAAAAAACATCCCACAAAACACAATTACAGTAACTTTTCCCCTAAAAACAACCACGTTGCACAAAACACAAATCCATTTCACAAAACATAAATATTTAATGAAACGCAATGATATTTCACAAACCACAAAAAACATTTCCCAAAACACAAACATTTCCCAAAACACAAACATTTCACAAAAAACACAACATTCAATAAAACACAATATTTCTTAAAACATAAACATTTTACAGAACATAAACATTTCACAAGTATACTATAAAAACTTTTTTTTTTAAACACCAAAACATAAAAAACACCATAACATTTCACAAAACACAACCACCCTGCCCTAAATACAACCAAATTTCAGAAAACACAAATGCATCTCACAAAACACAATGGCATTTCCCAAAGCACAACCATATTTCCTGAAACACAACATTTAACAAAATATATAAACCATTTCACAAAACACAACATTTGACAACACAACCACATTTCCTGAAGCATAATCACTATTATCTTTGTGTTTTGTACTTATTAATTTATAATGTGTTCTATCTGAGGAAAATGCTGTGAAGTTATTATATCAAAAACTCCAAGCCGTGGTTTTGTAGCTGCAGGTCTGATCGAGTGTGTTGATGAGCAAGCCGACGGTTTTGACACTCACTGGCTTTTACACTCAATACACACTCTACATTTACAGTGCCTTCTTACTTCAGCTTCAGCTGCTAAACTGTCTCGGCACGGGCAGCCTGAGCGGACTAACAAACACACCCTGACATCATGAATAACTGTCAGTGGGTTATAGGACGACCCTGTATCTCTGACTCAGGTCTCATTTAGTCATTTATTCACAGCTTAAATGGGCATCGTGGGTGATTTGATTTGTATTTGATTTGAGTTTTATGTAGCACTAATATGCAATGAACTCAGTGTAGACTGAAGTCAGAGTCATTAACTGAATCAAACATGAAAAGGCATTAAATCTTCTTTATAGAAACTTTAAGGATTTGTTCACTCGGCTCCTTAGCTTTAAGGTTCCACATGGATACCATAATGATGTGCACAAGATTCACCCTTTCTTCAGAGGAACTGAACTTCTGGCATAATCATAAAGACCATAATCACCGCGAAGAGACACATAAGAATGTTTCCTATGATAAACTATAGTACATACTATAATATACCATAGTATATACATACTGTAGTACTTCAGATATTGCCATTGTAGGCACCATAGGTAGATCGGATAAAGATGAAATTTTGTCTTAAATCGACTAAAATTTACTTATACCACTTCAGCGCTGTTATTTCAGCCAAAGTGAAAATATGAACTAATCCCAGTAAAAATATTCAGTTTATCTTTTCTAATTAATATCTATTGGTGCAGGTGTTTGTTTACATTGAGCCAGTAGCGCATTAGTAGATTCTTTTAAAGTAGATAATTAAATCACACACATAACTGTTCATAACATCGCTTTTACTCAACATTTAGATTTCACTTATGGTGCAGGTTAAACTTCAAGCAGATCTACAGTAAGTACTGCAAAGGTTTCATCAAATTCTGTCCTACTGTTGATTTAAGACGCATGAGCAGTACTCTGTCAAAACTTGTGTTTTTTAATCTGGCATAAAACTGCTCATAACTTCACTTAACATTTTCATTTATGGGGCAGGTTTCACTTCAGGCAGATACTGAAGAACTGGCAAAGTTTCATTAAATTGTCTTACATACAGACAGAACATTTTCTGAGACCTCCAAAGTATAAAACATACAAATATAAATAAAAGAGCAAGTTCTAACAAATTTACGGACAAAACCTTTTTTTTTTTTTTTATATATAGATGGTAAGGTTCCCCCTCTCAAGGTTTCTTCCTCATGTCATGTTAACAAGTTGTTTTCTTGTCTCTGTCTCCGACAGATTGCTTGTTAGCGGTCTACAATTCCACCATGATTTCTGTAAATCTTCTTTGTTACACTGTCTTTTGTTAGCGCGCCCTACAAATAAACTGTATTGAAAATGGTTTGCCTTGGAACCCTTTGTGATTAGGAAACACTCTGATGAAAAGATTTATAAAGACGGACAATTTCTCAAGAATTCTAAAGATTCTCATGCTCATTACAACCCCAGAGAAATGTGTTCGATGCCACGACTATTAAAAAAGAGGGAAAACAGGCCAAATAGGCCACTGACTAACATTATGTAATGTTTGAAATAAACACTAAGGAATAAAAGTTTATTTGAGAAAACCACCCATTCATTCACAGCATCTTCCATTCATAAAAATAACAAATGCTTAAGTGTGGCCGATTATTCCAACCCTGCCTCGAGGTAACCATATAATGTATCCAACACTTTCTCCTGTCAGGATGTAAGATTAGTAAACAGTCTCCGTCCTACGGTCCTCACTACACCCCTCACTACATTGCAGAGAGAGACGGGAAGATGTCTGGGGAAATGTGCAGAAAGTGTATTCACGTGGGATTTTAAGGATAGCCTGGTTCCAGGAGAACAGCATAAAGCTTGCACAGTAATACCAGGGGAAACACTGCAGCAGGTTTAGGGCTGTAATAAGCACAGATCATCACCACTAACTACCATGGAAACACCTGATTATTTATTCACTCAATTTATACTTAGTTCAATCTTTCTTCATTGGACCGCAAATTGTATCCATATGGAGCCGTGACTGTAAATAATAAGATTATTAAGTTCTGTTTAATATGGATTCGGCATACTTAATTGAAGTCATTCTCAATGCCAGATCAGCTTTTGTACAATAATAATACTCAAAAAGGTTCTCATTTCGTCTGCCTGCAGTTTATTAATTATTAATATTCTTGTTCTAATACGTTAGGGTTTCCATAGTAACAGCTCATTCACGGGGTGTTGCATGGGGGTTAATAAGTAGATTAAAACAAACGTGTAATTTATGATATGGTTATGTGAGGAAACATAACATTCATCATGAACATCTTTGGAAGGAGTCTCTAGTGTCGGGGTTTTAACTTTGCTTCAGGATCTCCTTCAGGGTTTTTTTCTTGCAACATGATATGCTAAAAGTACAATGTACAATCTTCTTCTTCTTTGTCTTTCGGCTGTTCCCTTTCAGGGGTCGCCACAGCGAATCATCTGCCTCCATCTAACCCT
>JAQMYL010000037.1:30966246-30983053 GCA_030014365.1 Clarias pachynema
AAAATCTTTGGAGGGAGTTGAAAGTCCGTGTTGCCCAGCGACAGCCCCAAAACATCACTGCTCTAGAGGAGATCTGCCTGGAGAAACGGACCAAAATACCAGCAACAGTGTGTGAAAACCTCGTGAAGACTTACAGAAAACGTTTGACCTCTGTCAACAAAGGGTATATAACAAAGAATTGAGATAAAACTTTGTTATTGACCAAATATTTATTTTCCACCATAATTTACCAATTAATTCATTAAAAATCCTACAATGTGATTTTCTGGATTTTCTTTTCTTATTTTGTCTCTCATAGTTAAGATATACCTATGATGAAAATGACAGGCCTCTCTCATCTTTTTAAGTGGGAGAACTTGCACATTTGGTGGCTGACTAAATACTTATTTTCCCCAATGTATATATATACATGCATTGCTCTCCTTGCTATTTGATACACGTTTTAACAAGCTTTCGTATTCACTTATTAAAAATGTTTTAGGCTGAACTGTGAGCCACCGCTTAATTTCTTCATCAGAAGTGAATCTTTATCCTCGTAGTTCTGTTTTCAGGGGACAAAACAGGCAAACGTCTAACGGAGCGAGATCATGGCTATAGGGAGGATGCTTTAACAGGTGTTGACAGTGTGGGCAGAAGTGTGCGGACGTGCATCGTCACGCGAGATCACGGCGCCCTTGGATAGCAGTCCTCTGTGTTTAGGCTTCATCTCCATGATAGACGTCTCACTATAAGGAGCACTGTTGATTGTTGAACGTTCTTCCTAATAATGTTCTAATACTGGCCCACGAGAATTGTTGAAACTTTTGAAAGCATTGATTGATTTTCCAGCTGATGGTTGACTTTTAAATCACCGGAGTGAGAATTTTTTGCTTCACACTCGTACATATTTAATCAATAATGGCAGTTATGCAGGGCTGAACCTCATGAATGGTTGGAAATTAATGACTTTTCCAGTTTACAGTAGAACTAATACCGGATAACAGCTTCAATATTTATGATTTTATCTCAACTGAATAGAAATGGAATTTTTGGCACAAAAAAAAAAAAAAGTGATGTTGTATTGTTGAATTCTTCAACTTTGGGCTGTTCAACTTTAAATGGAATTAGCCTGCTTACTATCATTTACTAGGAAAATTGCATTTCAACTTTTTTTATAATGAGTAATGATGTCCCAGACTCCCTCCAGACCACCAGAGTGGATAAAACTTTGATGAAAGATGGCTGTATTTACTGCTGAAACATTTTATTGCTTAGGAGAACTAATAATCCTGCTTCAGGTTTATAAGGTCCTACCGATAAAATCAGCAAATCTAAATCCCCGACCTGGCTCTTTATCAGATCTAGTAAAAAACCTGACCAGCCTGTGGTGGGATTTTAAAGCCTCCAATGTCATTTTGTCCTGCAGGAGAAATTATTTCTAGAAAATGACAGAGTATATCCAAACATCCTGGAGAGAGAGAGAGAGAGAGAACAAAATCATGCAACAACATGTGCAACAAAACAATGCAACAGACCATGAGTGAGTCTCTTAGAATTTTAATCAAATGTCCAAAGACAGATTTTCATATTTCTTATTAAATAATGCAGCCTGTTTGCTTCATCCAATTTTTGCTAATCTGTTTTAACACAATTACTGCATGCATGATGGAAAAATATGCATAAATAAAGAAAAAAGGAAAAGAAAATGCAAGGACCAAATCAATAGAAGGACAGATTGCATTCACATAAAAAGCAACACAAAGCTCTTCTGTTTTGCATAAAGATCCTTTTCTACAAAACCGTTCTTGAGAAAGTTCCAATTTTTAATATTTGCTGGTTATGAGACTCTGTGGCAGTTCACGCCTTGATGTACTTATGACAACAATGAAATCAACAATGTCTACAAACCATATGAAACTCATGCCAACCTGTCACCGTCAGCGATCTTGGATTATTTCCCTACAGAGTGCACACTACACCTCATGATTCATTATGAATAGTCAAGAACTGCTCTGATTTTTAACAGTGACTTGGTTTCCTGTGACTACAGGATCTACAGAATACACATGCCGGCCTTTACAGCACAGGACAATGGCTAGAAATACACCACTAGTGTACAACTAGTCAGGACAAGGAAGCAATTGCAGGTCATGGATTTAAAACAAGAGCAAAAAAAAAAAAAAAAGAGAGAGAGAGAGAGAGAGCAGTGTCAATGGGCAGGAATGGGTGCCAGATTATTTGCATGTTTATGGACTCTATGGATTCATTATGAAGAGGTGCGAACCACCTACAAATATCTACTGTTTTAACTTGGCAAATATAGTTCCAAACATCAGACTCAAATCCAACAATGTAGGAAAGTCTGCTTTCATACTACGCTTGATTGGTTTGCACTGTGTCCGGAAATGGTTGCTCCCCTCCCCTTTTCCCCCCAACTGCCCACCATTTACTTTATTATTATTATTGTCCATACTCGAGTAGACTTGTATACTTATATACTCTTTCCGATACAGCAGGTAGAATATACACCTAGTTGTGATTTAGGATTTTCAGATTGCCCATAGTGTGTGCGTGTGTGCTTGCGTGTTTGCGTGTATGTGTGTGTGTGCTTGTGTCTTGTGTGCCCTGCGATGTACCCCACCTTGTGCCCAAGTTCCCTGGGATATACTCAAGGTTTAAATGCTATTGAGAATGACTGAGGGAGATGAAAGTGCTTAAAAATAAATGATGGAAAATCTAAAATCAATTAACTGTGATGCTGCTAATTGTGGGAAACTGTCAGTTAAACCTGGTGATTAATTGTTCAAAATGGCCAATGAGGCAGCAGCGAGGCCACATCCATTTAATTTCTCATGCACAAAGACAAAAGAAACAAAAAAACATTCCAGACAATCTGTTCAAAGTCTGCGCAGTCTATGATAAAAAAAATAAGTTTGACATTTTTAAAGGGCAGCAAATATTGTCTTTGATGATGGTGAACAAATGCAGATGGCTGACTTATAAACATCAACCTGCACCACTGCAATGGAAGAAGGAAGTAAATCTGCCCTACAGAAGATTGAAAAGGCCTTTCCCTTTCTCAGAAACTATTACGTATTCCAGTGAGACTTTAAACCCCCCACCCTTGAATCATCACACCTTCTCACCACTGTAGCTCAGCTTAGAGCCTGGTGCTGTTAGAGCTGAAGTGTAAAATAAGATTGAAGCCCAGTGACGAAGAAACAAAGAACAGATTAGCTACAGTAGATTTAAAACCAGTGACATCACAGGAGCTTGAAACAACTAACTTCAGCCCAATCCTAAGTTCTCACACCTCATTCCCAGGTTCTACCTGTCCGTCCTGTGGTCCTCATGGCCAGTCTCTTATCCAATGGCTTATCCTCATGGCCAATCTGTCCAAGCCCGGATGCACACAGTCCGACCTCAGGTCCTCACAGCCTACCCCTTAAGCCCTGACAGCAAGCCTACTCCCGCATGCCTGAAGTCCACTTTCTGCCCTTTGCCGCTAGCCATGTAAACAGACCTTTCTCAAATGACATCTAACCCTCTTGAAGGCATTTACACACAGGCAAAGTAAACTCTCCAGCAAAGATCAGAGAAGCAGACCAACTGTGTTACACAAAAACACTGAAATTATCATCTTTCTTGACTCAACTGGAAAATTCTGATAATAATAGCTCCTTCTGGGACATACAGAATCCAAGATTTTGTGTCCAAGAATAAGAGCTGTACAGCTAATCTTAAAAAAAAAAAAAAAAAAAACAGTCTTGGCAAACCCAACTACACCATCATCCACACAGGAACAAAGGATTGAAGAACATCACAGGACAGAGTCTGAGCTCTGATCTGCAGAGTAGTGGAGCGGACTACAGAGGCTTTTCTAAATGCAAAAACTGGACTGGATAACATAGTGGATCTTTGAATGATCAAACAGAAATTAGGACAAGATCAAAACCTGGCTAAAATAAGAAAACAGACTCTCGAAGCATGTGAAAGAGAGAGAGATTCAAACAACACAATGCACTTTCTATACTGTGAAACAAAAAATAGTGTATTAGTATGAACCTTAAAAATCTGAATACTACACTATTACTACAACTACTGTACTATCTATACACTATAATGAGATGATGAATACAAATACATTTTAGAATAATTTAAACAAACAATTTCAAAAAGGAGAGCCTGTAAATGCAAGATGCAATCAGTGATGAAGATATTTTCACAACTCATTTCCAAATAAAAATTGGACTCGACACCAATTCTCATCATTAGCATTTAAATTAAAAGTTTCAGGAGCTGCAATTGGCCGTTGCTGAAAATCCATTACACCTCAGGATTACTGAGCGGGAACTGAAAGATAAAATTAACAGACTAAAACCAAAGAAAGAACCAGGACCTGACAAAATGATCACATGTTCACCAGTATGATGTTTAGGTCTACTCTTTAAGTTAACAACTAAACCAATGCGTTTGTATAAACTGTATTCTGGGGAAATTCGAGGTTGTTTCATTCCTTTTTAACCACAGTACCTTAGAGGAAAGTATTTATTTATTTATTTATTTATTTATTTTGCACAATTACTGCACAACTGATTCTATTTACCTCATACACAGCTTCACTGAAACAAAAAAAAGTTGCATGATTTATTGACTTTATTACAGGTTGTGACTGCATTTTGCTTCAAGGACTGTTTTACAAAATTATAGAAAGTGTGATGTAGAGAGTAAACATATGATCTAATTAAATCTCTGTAGAGAGGAAACAAGTGTGGAATAAGAATTGGCAATAAAAGCACATTTAATCTCTCAGGAGGATGGATTGAGATCGGGCTGCTGTTTACATTCAGTATTATTCAATATGTATATTAATGAATTGGCAAAGACTTCCAAAGATGTCTAAAGCTCCCAGTCTCCCTCTACATGACTCGGAGATTAAACTCCGAATCTGAGGCAGTGGATCAGTAAACACACGACAACACAAAATTTTTATTTTAAAATGTATCACAATGTCTAGTAACAAAACACCGAAGTAGGTTAGATACATAACAACAAACAACTTTGCTTTGATTAAAGACGCACGGGCCATTTCATTAGGTACACCTTGTTAGTACAGCGGTACTTTGGCATACAGATTTAATCCGTTCCAGATTTGATTTCATAAGGTGAAATTTTATATTACAAAACACATTTTCTCATAGGAAATAATGTTATTGCAGTTAATCAATTCCAGCCAACAAAAACTATTACCAATTTTCCAACACTATAATCATATTTCTGCGTATAAAAACAATCATAACATTTAGAAAAGACATGTAAATGAAGTAAAATATATAATAAACATTAAACCTCACTTAACCTTAATTTATGATTCCTCTTGGCACCGGCTGCTTTAAAAACCGAACTGAAAGTGGCTCCCTCTTCTTGTTGCAATGCAAAAAATAAATAAATAAATTACACTAACTTTGCTTGTCTTTTCACTGACGGAACGCACAATTTAGCGACTGTTCGGTTCAGCTTGGTTTGCTCGTATGTTGAAAAATGCTTCATATACCGAGGCAATTTTCTCGCAAAATTTCAGTTCTTAAGGCGAAAATTCACAAGATGGGGCGTTCGAATGCCGAAGTACCGCTGTATTGGGTTGGATCCCTTTTGCCTTCAGAACTGCACTCAACAAGATGCTGGAAACATTCCTTAGAAATTTTGATTCATATTGACATAAGTGCATCACGAAGTTGCTGCAGTTTTGTCGGCGGTACGTCCATGATGCTAATCTCCCGTTACACCACGTCCCAAAGGTGCTCTGTCAGATTGAGATCTGGTGTTTGAATACAGTGACCTTGAAGTTGTGGTGTTCAAAAAACAGTTTGAGATATCTTTGTGACATGGCATGTTATCCAGTGCTCATAAAGAGATTGGCATGCTCAGCAACAATACTCAGGTATTAATATTCATTTAACCCATGCTCAGTTGGTACTAAGCGGCCCAAAGTGTCCCAAGAAAATCTCCCCCACTCCATTACACCACCACCACCACCCGCCTGAACCTGAATCCAAATACCACAGAAGAAATATAGACTCATCAGACCAGTCAACGTTTTTCCAATCTACTATTATGTCTTCTATACTGTATCATTCAGAACTCATATATGTACATATGTATATGATGTTACTTGAGCATCTTCTGCAAAATGTTTTGTACAGTTATTCTGTATGTACCATGCTATTAATGTTCTTTACCTATCTGTTTGTTATAACACATTGTTATTTACGATAAATAGGTCACTTTAGATGATAACTGTATTTCATTGGCTTTGTATATATACATTGCACAATGGCAATAAAGTTTAATCTAATCTAAGATAATCTAATCTATTATTCAGTTTTGCCTATGCAAATTGTAGCCTCAGTTTCCTGTTTTTAGCGACAGGAGCGGCACCTGTGTGATCTTCTGGTGTGGTCTTCTGTTTAGCACATCATCTTCAAAGCTCAATGTGTTATGACTTCTGAGATGCTCTTCAGCATACCTCGGCTGTAATGAGATGCTATTTAAGTTACTGTGGCCTTTCTATCAGTTAAGATTTAAATAAGACTAAAAATCAAGTAAATCAACTCCCATGAAAAGACAAACATTTGTAGAATTTTTTTATTAACATTTGGCTTAAAATAATTACTGTTATTGGTTCAATCAGTTGGCCCGTACGGTGATGAAGAGTGAAGACACAAATTCATCAAATGGAGCAAACAACCCTTTGAGACCCTGCATGCATAGTTGTGTAAAATCAGATTAGCGATGCACAGGAACACGACGAACATCACATGCAGGGCAAAAGTAGGTCAATATTCATAAATGACAGTAACATGAAAAACAGGCTGTGAGATTTTGGAAACGAATCAAATACAGCAGCCCACGCTTATATGTTTATAATCCCTTAAATACCAAGAGATGGTTTTGCGCTCGTATTGCTGCCTCTTCCTAATATTCCTTTTATCAATTCACTTAATACCTCCCTCACATAGCAACTTTTTTTTTTTATTATTTATCTGCATGTGAGTAACACCTTTCTTACCCTACATTTCTGTTTCCTAAGCTCATAGACTTCAGTCCTGCCTTTATCTCGCTCGCAGACTCTGTTTAAATCAGCATATTGATCTGTGGTGCTAGAGTTCAAGCTCAAATGAAGTGTGTCAGTAATCCCTCATCTTAATTTACTCTCAGGGAGGCAGGCTCAAGGTCAAACAGCTCTCAGAAGACCAGAGTTGGGAGATTTAAAGATTTCAAAAGGATTAAAGGAGGAAACTTTAAGAGAGTGTTAAGGATAGGTGTAAGGCTAAATCTTTTTTCACTTCTTTTCCTCCCCTCTTAATGGCTGCATCTACACCAGTTGTACAAATACCCCTTCTCAGTTTATACACAGGCGGCACGGTGGCAGGATGGTTAGCACTGTCACCTTGCACCTTCAGGGTTTGATTCCTACCTCGGGGTCTGTGTACATGGAGTTTGCATGTTCTCCCAATGCTTGGTGGGTTTCCTCCGGGTACTCCAGTTTCCTCCCAAAGACATGCAGAGGAAGCTAACTGGCGTTCCCAGATTGCCCGTAGTGTGTGAGTGAGAATGTTGACCGAAGGTCCCACCACGATTGTAAAATGTGAATAAATACAACGATCACCACTGGCCTCCACGGTTCCTTGTTGGACTACAGAGATTCCTAGATGGAAAGATGAATGATGGATGGAGTTCATACAGAACAGTTGTCTTTTGGCCCTTTAATATTCTACATAAGCATGTAACTATATTTTAATTATGATCGAAAAATTTATGCTTTTATTAAAAAAAAATTAGTCAATAAAAATAACTTTTCTTGGAAATAAAAGCAGTTCTTTGTTTTGAATCTGCAGTAGGTGTCTGGATTTTACTCCCATAATACATGCATTTCTCAGGCTTTATCTGACTGGGGTAGGATTTTGAGTGCAGCTTCTCTGATGGTTTCCTGTAAAAGCTGGCGGCTCTACAGGCAAACCAATCCAGCAATTTTCCTGTGGTCTGGCTATATGATGGATCAGGAAAGCAGGAGAAAATGCTCGACTATTAAGTCTCTGGGCGCGCACTCCATCAGAAGGGTGTCAGCACTTTTTTGATTTGATATCATTTCCATGCATTATCATTAGGGTTGTAATCAGGCCAGTGATACCCCTGTGCAGAAGTTCAGTTCAAGTCTATATTAAGGAAAGTTAAGTGAAATTAAGGAAAGGACACTGGAATGGCAAAGTGATAACATTAAAAGAAATTAAAATTTTATATTTAATAATAAATAATAAAGGTATTCCAAATATTAATATTGTCTCCTGATCTGATCAGCTGGGAAATTTCAGGGAAATTGATCATACATAAAAAGCTTGTCTAGGCCAGCCAGTAGGATTACCTGATGTCTTTCCTCCAGGTTTTTGGGGTTTCATTCTCCCTACAAAATGTGACAGTAGTGTGTGTGGAGTGTGTATGGAGGCTGAATTCCCCGAGACAGTCATGTTTAGCATGTACTCCCAGTGTTCCTTGATTAGACTTTCCTGACCAGAAAAAAATTAGTTCTAAAACTGATGAGGAACTTCTCTGACTGGGTGTCTCAGCCCTGTTTTAAACACATACAATGTAATAGCTGTATGATGCCTGTTGCCTACAGGGGCTTAATCAGACTAGAAGAATATACAGAAATTATTTTAATCGTTGAAAGGATTTGTACTGGCTACTTTAAAAAAGGCATAATTCCTTTTTTGTAAAACACTAGAAAAAATACATTCGAAAAACACTGCTATGAACAGATAAAGTGTGGGGATGGAGAGGAATTAGAAGAAAGAAAGGATGAAAGGCTGAAGAAGGGTTCTACATGGAACCCTAAAGGAACACGAGAAGAGAAAAGAAGAGAACAGAACAGAAGAGAAGAGAAGAGAAGAGAAGAGAAGAGAAGAAGCGTGCAGTGTAGTGAACAATGGTGCAATCAGTTCCCTTACAGACTGATTGGATTCGCTGAAACAGAGGCATGTGTCAGACTGTAAAGCTCCTCAGAATCACAGCAGCAATCCTTTTGAGGTGACAGCTGTATTTACATGCAAGGGTATTACATAACTGATCACAAAACACATCTCAGATCCACCATGTCTCTCTAACAGACATCCTACTTTAAAATTTTTATTACACCAAGTAGCATGCGAGATATGTTAATGGTAAGTAAGTAAATAAATAAATAAATAACATAACCTACAGTAAGCTAATACCAGGACTGGGTCAAGCTGCAAAATACAAAGAAGGTGAAAGAAAGAAAAATAAAGTGTGCATTTGCTTTGTGCTGATTTTCAATCTTTCAATTTCTTACAAGGCCAAAACAACAATCAGTTCTAACTAAACCCAAAGGAAAATAATTAAGCTAAAATACACCTCTCTTCCCTTACTCCCTAACTAACCAAAAACCAAGAGAAAACAAGTTAAAAATAAATAGTGCTGACATCCTTCTAACCACTGTTTACTACTGTAAGTCACTTCTCATTTACAGTGAGGTGGTACGAGTTTGCATTTATAAAACATGTACAAATGCAATAATCCAAATTTAAAGGGCAGGGTACTGGTAATAATCTGTGCCTTTCAGACTTTGCCTAAAGAATAAACTAAAAACCATGTACATAAATCTTTATTTTAATTTAACAGTAGAACATCTGGCCATTTTTAAAGGTTTGCAACATAGATCGGCTCTGAAATACACAGTCGTGTTCATAAATATTGGAAAACAGTAAGGTATTTGCCATTTAGCCTCCAAATACCACCGCATTTAACCTGAAATAAAGTCAAGACTTTCAACTTTAAATCGACTGGTTTGACAAAAGTGTGGCATTAACCATTCAAGGAACTGTAGAAATGTTCATACACACGCCCATATTTTTGTGGCTCATAAATAATGGAAAGGAAAAATAACAAATATCATGCATTCAGAATACACCTAAAAACATGAACTACTAGACTGACAAACAATGCAAAATACACCTTATAGTACCAGGTATAAAGGACAGAACAGTTTCCACAACCTCCATCAGAGACTCATAAATGGCAGAAAAGAAAGAAAGAAAGAAAGACAGAATACAGAATAAGAATACAGGCAGAAAAGAAAGAAAGAAAAGCAGTCTGATCTGAGAGCAGTCTGTGTGGGTGTAATCAGCATGCTTGATTGACAGCCCACTGTCTGAGACTCTCAGTGCGCAACAAGTGGATCGTTCAACCGCCTTGTAGCAGCCAAATAATTATAGTGTGGCAGTGCTCAGTTTCTATGCTTCTATGCTTGCTATTGTGGGTCAGCTTAAACCTACTAGATTAGCTTTCAGTTGCTTACGACCAAAACACAGTGTTGGTGCTGATTTTATTATTTTATGTTAACAATATAATACAGGAAATGTGTGTGCCAAAGACGCTTCTGAAGTTTATGCAACATGAAAGTGACTTCCATAAAAATTTCATGTTGCTAACTTGATTTTGGAGAGATGATTTTATATGTGCCCCCAAAATGGCCATTTTTCAGTGTTATACTGTTTCACTCCAAACCATAATCACTTAAAATGCAAATTATTCTATTATATTATTATAAGGGAAAAAGGGAAGGAAAGGTGTGCACGTGCAGTTCTGGTGGGCAGTGCCCTGCTGGCATGCAGGCACAGACTGGTGAGCGGTGGCTGCGGGCAAAGTGGCGCGAGCTAGCGGCTGTCCTTGCCACAGTGATCAAAGGGCAGAATACCATTCACGAATTTGAATTCCTTGGTTAATGTAAATTAGACGGCTATAAACCGTAGAAAAAACTATTAAAATCCGTATTTACAAAAAAACGAAGCATGGATCCAGAGATATGAAGCTTTAAGGATTATGAAAAAATGGTGTTATATGATGCTGTCTGAAAACACATTTTAGCACCAACACCATGGTTTAGCCGACTCTCACTCAGTTATCTTCCACTCGGCAGGTTAGATTTAACTCTCTGAGGTTGGCTTTCAATCAGTGTGTTGTTATATAGATTATTATACAAGTTATTACTATTATTAACAGTTAACTTTGCTGACATAAAAATCTTCAGGCAGTATTTTGCAGTTTCTCAGCTTAATTTTTCATCTTATTGAGAGACAGACAGAGAGAGAGAGAGAGAGAGAGAGGGAGACGATGGTAAGGAAATTGCAGTTTATATGAGCTATAAAATCAGTGAGAGAGATCAGGAGCTAACTTGTGCTGAAGCTGCTCCATAATCTTAAATATAAATCTTTATACTGATAAAAAAAAGTACTACAACATGTCATCCTTAAGTAAAATAAAGATTGGTGCTGTAGTTTGTATGTGGTCACATGACCGAAAGTCGCCATGTGTAGCCGTCAAGATTGATGTGATAGCACAAACGATAAAAGTAACAACTTTTTTTACACACTGAAATTACAAGCCGCATGAATCCCACTTGGAAACGGCGATATGAATCCAAATTCTCCAGATTTAACTTATCAGACCCCTACAGAGAGCCACAGGTGCTGTTTATCAGCCTGAAGACTGACGAATGTGGCAGATTTACACTAGCTGGACATTTATTATTAATATCTCATCAACTTGCACAGTTAAATAATGTTTAAAAAGAAAAATATAATAAATCTTTTTTTTTTATAATTTATATATAATATAAATATATACAATTTTTTTAAATAGTAGTATAAAATCATTTATTAATCAGGCAATGCCTGTTTAGCCTGGTTGTTTTAGCAACAACCGAATTGCGCAAAGATCATTTTGATCTTGCTGATCTCTTGTATAGATTTAAATAGGAAAGTGACTGAGCTGCTTCTCTGATGGACCTCTCAGGAACCATTAGTGCTAGAGTTTTTATTTATTATTATTATTATTATTATTATTATTATTATTTATTTATTTATTTTGACCATTCAGGATATACGTTTGTGGGGTGGTGTGCAAAAATAAATGAGATTCTGCAAGAGAGAACAGGAGACAGTAGTTTGTTTGTTTGTTTGTTTGTTTGTTTGTTTGTTTGTTTGTTTGTTTGTTTGTTTCACTGTGTCTGCACTCTATATTTACAGTGGAAAATTTTTCAGCATGTTTGAGACTAGTTTTGAGGGAGGTGTAATTATTTTTGATCAACATGATCTTTTCCAAAGTACTAGAGCAGCCAAAGTGCTGTGGCTGCAGGAGCGAAGGGGTTTGGTGGCCCAGTTCACCATCCATAAGACTTACATTCGTTGTCAAAGTTTTTGGGCTTAAAAAGTGAAAAAAATACAATAGTGGCCTGGTGATGATGTTCCCACTGATAAAACACTTTAGGACATGCTGCTATATGAGTTTATTCAACTTTGGCATGAGAGCAGTAACCATTCTTCATTAACCCACCCTGTCACTCAGTGACACTGATTGTTTTATTCTTTACTTCATTGTGCAGTAAAACTACGAGAAAGTAAAGAAGACAATGTGCAAAAGGAGAAAGTTAAATAATATACGAGACATGTCTCATGACCCAGTAGCTCAGAGGAATAGTTTTGGAGCAGCCTCGAACCTTTTTCATATAGAATGAAAATAACAATTTTCCAATACAGTGTCTCCAGTGTGTCTGGGTCAAACGAGTTGAGACGGCTTCCTCTCAGAAAACTAAATCTCTCTCTCTCTTTCTTTCACTTTCTTTGTCTCTCCTGCTAGGAGTTTCCTCTGGGATTATCTTTCATTTTAATATCACATCTCCTTGCACCTGAGATATGCAGATCTCCATCATTCACAGTAGAAAGCTTTCACTCCAATATAAACCTGCTTTTCAAGTTTCCTTCACAAAAACCCAGAGGGAGCAGATGAGAACAGATAGGCTCTGACCGACAGAGTCATGGAGACGAGGAAAACAATCATCCCAGTAAATAATCTAATGAAAACAATGATTTATTTTTATTGATTTACATATAAAAATAAAATATTCACCATGTTACTAGAAAAAGTGTGTAAATTAGTTCTAGGCTAATTAGAAGTGACATAGTGGATTATTCATTTTGCATTTTGTTGATCTGTGCTAAGTGAAGCAAGTTTACATACATTTTTGTGCGTTTTTTTTTTTTTTTTTGCATTTTGTGCAAGATTCAGTGAAGACATAGCACCAAGAATGTTATCAAGGACGGCAGCAAGAAGAAAAGGGAGCCACTTTCAGTTTGGTTTTTAAAGCAGCCAGTGCCAAGAGGAATCATAAATTAAGGTTAAGTGAGAGTTAATGTCTATTTATTTCATATATTACTTCTTTTACTAGTCTTGTCTAAATGTTTTCATTGTTTTATATGCAATATTAAAAAAAAAAATGTTGGAAATTGGTAATATTGGTAATATTTTTGGGTGGCTGGAACAGATTATCTGCATTTACATTATTTCCTATGGGACAATGCGTTTCACAATACAAAATAAGATTTTTTTTTTTTTTAATAAACATATATAGGGTTCAGGTGTCTTCTGTTGTTTCTGTAAAGCAAAAATATTGCTCATTTTGAGAGTTCTACATGTTTGCAACTTCATTCACACATTCTGGTAGTGGTAAAATTTACCCTTTAGTAATGGCAACTTTTGTGTGACCAGACATATCCGAAAACCCAAATGTACAGTTTGAAGTCTGAAGCTTCCCTGTTAACACACTCCAGAAAGGCTTCTATATAAGCATTGTATGGATGTCCACCAAAAGAATCAGAACGGCACGTGTCATGTATTATAGTTCTCCCTGAGCACACAACAGGTGATGTCACGTATCAGTTCAAGGTGATCTGCCCGAAGATTTGTGCTAATGAACTGAAATACTGTCTATGTGACAATGTTGTTGAGCGCCTGGAGGCGTGGCCTGGGTCACCTCCAGACCTACTAAGAAACCATCTTCTGATTATGATCATGCAGGCATGGAGCGAGTACTGCAGACAGAATAATACTTGTTTTTATTATTATCTTGATTTTTATTATTTTAAAACATTTAGAAAGTTAATAAAACATTGAATTTCACTTTTGTCTCAATGCATTTGGCCCCCACTGTAGTGTATACAGTATGTTTCATTAATTTCCTAATTGACATTGAGCCCCACTCATGGTGTCAGGCTGATGCAATCCTCATGGCCTTGCCGTCAGCTTCATTGTGTTCCATGACATAAAGTCTGGGGAATGTGACATCTCTTTTCGTTATGGTTTTATTCCATTTATTTGTTGATTTTGCAGCATTTGTATGCAGGGTAGTAACAGCAAGAACACCAACAGAAAAGCCACCAGTGTTTATTCCTCTCCGTGGGTGGCAGGTAGCTGTACAGTTTCATCCCCAGCCTTCTTCTTCTCTTCTGACCTTTATATGGACGTAATGCAGCAATAAATCCCTCATTTCCTTCACAGTTGAATCAAAAATGACTTATTTTTTATTTCCACTGGAGCCTCTGAAAGGCATGACCGGGTCACAGATAAGATAATAAAGCACAGTAAATGAGATTGAGGTAAAGATGCACTTTCCTCCAGGCTCCCTGCTTCACTTTGTCTCACAATATTGTCAAAATGCGTGCTCTTCCTCTCCCTAAGACACACACAAACACACACACACACACACACACACACACACACACACATGGTTTTACTATTTATGTCAGCACTCCAGTAGCTGACAGGCTGTGCATGTTTTTGTAAATGCACAGTGTATTTTTTTAGGACATTTGACTCAATTCGATCATTAAGCGGACCTTTAATATCTTTAATTTTTTTGTTCCTCATAAAAGTCTGAAATACATATGCACATATAAATACACATATAAATATTTATACTTATTTATACTTACACAAAGATACTGTATGTGATAGACCTACACAAAGTGAAAGAAAGCCATAACTGCTGCAGTTTCACATCATCACATCAGGAAACTTGGCTTTCTTCTTTCCACTCTTCCATAAAGGCCAGATTTATGGAGTGAACTGTGCTTTATGATGCTGTTTGTTCACCAATGTTCTCTAACAAACCTGTGAGGGCTTCACAGAACATCTGTATTAATACTGAGATTAAATTACAAATGTACACACAGGTGGACTCTATTTACTAATTAGGAGACTTCTGAAGGCATTTGGTTCCACTGGATTTTAGTTAGGGGTGTCAGAGGTGTGAGGGGTGTCACTTTTCAGATTTTTATCTGTAAAAAATGTTTTAAACCATTTAGTATTTTTCTTCCAGTTTTCTTTCTTTATTTTGTGCCACTTTGTGTCGGTCTGTCACATAAAATCCCCAAATACATTTACGTTTGTGGTCGTTACATGACAAAATGTGTGTGGAAACATTCAAAGGGTATGAATATGATTGCAAAGCAGTATATATATATATATATTCCTCCAAAGTCATCTTGAAGACCACCAACTGATGTTCTCCTGCAACTACCTCACAGTCTCTAATCTCCTTCATATCTCCTACACAGCAGATAGTCCACCTGAATACATTTTCTCCCACTCTTAGACTGTATGTCCCCCTGTGTTCCTTTTTCTGTCACACACACCCGCTCCACGACCGGCACTAGGACCCGGAAGTAGTACGGTCGCAAAACAGGAAGCATAAAAGGAGACAAGATGGCGCTTCACAGACTGCCTACGTCTTCTGGTCAACCCGGGTTAGTTCCTGACAGAATGACTGAGCCGCGAGCGGTAAACCCAGTGGATCACTCGCACCTCTGCGATTTGGTGAACCGGCACGCGAGCTAATCGATAAGCTAACCGGCGAGATCGCGATCTTTCACCGGAGCGTCCAAGACGTCGCGGCCTTGCGCTGTGAGGTGGCGGAGCTTCGGCAGGAGAACGCGGCCCTCCGCGAGGCTGTCACTAGCGCAGAAGTACTGCATTCATCGATTCTGGTGCCGCGGGTAACTTCATTGACTCTACCTATGCCAAAGAAATGGGGGTAAAAACCGAGGCGTTATCCCAGCCCGTTCGGATCACATCTGTAGATGGTCGGGTCCTTTCCTCCAGCCCCATCACCACTCAAACCCAACCCATCACTCTACTTATCGACCAGCACCAGGAAAAGATCCAGTTTCACCTTACCCCCATCTCATCGCCCCCCATCATACTCGGACACCCTTGGCTCCTTCAACATGACCCTCTCATCTCCTGGACCCAGAACCGGATTCTACAGTGGGGCCCGACCTACACCGAACTCTGCCTACGGGCGTCGGCTGGTACGTGTTCTAGGGAGTCCGAGGCCCGCGACGTCGACACCAACGCTATCCCCGCCGCCTATCGGGACCTGGCTGAAGTGTTTTGTAAAAGGCGCGCCACACACCTTCCTCCTCATTGCCCCTACGAGCTGGCAATAGACCTTCAGCCGGGTGCTGTTCCCCCCGCGGCCACCTCTACGCCCTATCCACCACAGAGATGCAGGCAATGGAGGAGTATGTAGCTAACGCCCTTCGTCAAGGCACCATCCGACCCTCCTACTCGCCCGCCGCTGCAGGGTTCTTCTTTGTGAAGCAAAAAGGCGGTGAACTTCGCCCTTGTGTCGAAGTACCAACTCAGCCCTGGACGCCCTCTCTGCTGCTACCGTTTTCACAAAGTTTCACGCGAGCTGCTGGCCATAAAGTGGGCTTTGGAGGAATGGTGTCACTGGCTTTCGGGGAGCCAGGGAGCCATTCATCGTCTGGATCGATCACAAAAATCTCATCACTATCCGGAATATAAAACAGCTCAACCCCAGACAGGCGCGGTGGGCAATATTCTTTGAACATTATAATTTCCACCTCTCATACCGTCCGGGGTCCAAGAACACCAAAGCAGACGCCCTCTCCCG
>JAQMYL010000037.1:31008139-31018808 GCA_030014365.1 Clarias pachynema
GCTGGGGCGGGCCAAATAATTTCATAAAAGCGGGACCCGCGGGTTGGAAAAATACCCGACCCGCGCATCACTAATATGTAAATTTTAATGTATAAAACATTAAAACCATTATTCAGTCATCTGTGAGTGTGATATGTGCCAAATAGTTCAGTTTCTATTTAGATGGCATGATCCTCTGATGTTTTTTGTACCGGGCCTGCAGTGATATGTGCAAATAACCATATTTCACTGAAATCAGCATCATAATTTTTAAACCGACAACAAACCAAATTTTTTTTAAGTAACTTTTAAAAGCCATTCAGTGTTTCTGGTTTTCAATGTACCATATTTTTTTTCCAGATCTTCAAAGGGGTTTTGTAGAAATGCATCAATGACAGCCTCCATTTTTCTCTTCTCCTTTAGTTTTCCCCTTTTTACCATTTTACTTGTGATTTCCTCTGTGCCACTTCCCTGAAAATAACCCAAATGCACTGCATTTTCAGCTCCCAAAGCTGAAGCCCCAAAGCCCTGCTGTGCTTTACTGTTTCTACAGAGCCGGTGTGCTCGTGTATTCCCCCATCCCCACTCTGATGTTGATGCCTATTTGCTTTGTCCTTGTTTTCTTGCTTGTTGCAGAATATGGTATATAATAAAAGGTAGAAGGAGCAAATATCAAATTAATATCAGAAGCAGGATGGGAATTACATTAGAGCCAGTTAATCAACTCTTCTGCTGATAGAGTACATCTCTTAGCATATGCTCAGTGTCATTAAACTAATTATAAAACTCTTCCTGGAAATCTCAGGAGAATCAGTTTACATGTAATTGAAGGTATAAAAAAAAAAGTTAAAAGAGCTACTTACGAGTTAGATGTTGGGTGACCCTCAATAATTTGGATGTTTCAATGTCCTTTTTGGGGCAGTGGTAGCTCAAGCAATTCAAGCTCTGGGTTACTGATCAGAAGGTCAGGGGTTTGAACCCCAGCTGAGACCCTTGATGTGCCCTTGAGCAAGGTCCTTAACCTTATCTGCTCCAGGAGGCGCTGTATCCTGACTGACCCTGCGCTCTGACCCCAGCTTCCATACTGGCATATATGCGAGAAAATCACTTCACTGTGCTGTAAGGTACAAGGGACAAATAATGTTGTCTATTTTCTACATGTCATGGTGTTGACAAAACAACATTCCTCCTCAAGAAAAATCTGGAACCTCTCAGTTAATTGCAATAATCTGTATTTGAAAATGAGGATTGACTGAAGCAGTAACCTGACTTAGAATATGATGAACTTTGAGAAAATCTTGGACAAATCAATGCAACTTTTTGCCTTTACTTTTGCCTCTAACTTTAAGTGCATTTTTTTGTGCTCTTTTTTAACAGCATGCAACTTTCCAGACTCCATCAGGACTTAATGGGTTTTGATGTCCGCCTGAATGCTTTGCTGAAAGATCTGTATTCAGAGCGTTTGCAGTTTGCAAGAGCCATTAAAGGCCATCAGAATGGATGGCTGGAAGTGGAAATCCCCAGGTGGACAAGGGAACTCGAGCGTTACTCATTGGATCTTTGTCTTCTAGCCTGGCTCTGCACATCTGTAATGCTCTAAAGAAATCAAATGTCCTGTCAAAGGATGTCGAACCTCGGGCACTTAAGTCTGGAATAGGAAGTTCCCTGACTTATGGTTCAAGTTAGGGGCATGGATTTATGGCTGTGCTCTGATCCCTGTATTGAACTTCCAGCTTGCCGTTGGTGTTTTCCTACTGTTGTGAGTGATTAACAATTGTCTGTCATGCCTACATCACAGAGGGATGGTGCTAGTGCATAGAAAAGCAAAAACAGAAACAGTCAGGTTTTGATTTTAGCCTCAAAAATGAAAGTACGAGACCATTGTGAGAAATGTAGCATAGAAGTATCAGAAATGTTTCTGAAAATACTGGAATGGAGGTCCAGAATGCAGTGCAGGTACATTACTTGGACATTTAACTCTGCTAGTTAGCAAGTCATGAGCTGCCAACCGCGATGGCGATGCAGTTGATGGCGGTATTTCACAAATAAGGTGAAATTTGAAGCATTGGAAGCTGATCGGTTTGAACAAAGTGTACAGATGAAGATGTGAAAGAGTGCTCTCTTTATGGATGTTTATCCAAAGGTGGGTAGTAACGAGTTACATTTACTCAGTTACATATACTTGAGTAACTTAAAAAAAAAAAAAAAAACTTCTATGAGTACTGTAGTTTCATTGCACCATACTGTAAATGCACTTCTTTTACTTGAGTAGATTTGTGAAGAAGAAATGCTACTCATACGCCGCTACACTCGACTACACTCGGCTACACTCGACTTTTCTAACCATTTATTATACGCATGTAGCCGGTGGATCTACAACATGACTGTTTCACCAATCGGACGCAGCAACAATCGCCGGGGAAAAAAAACCTCAGCCGGCATCCCTGGCATCATATACAAACTATGTTTTGCTTGCCAAAGCATACTGCGGTGTCTTCTCTGTCTGCCAAAACAGACACACACTTCAGCATATAAAAACTCGACTTCTAATCTGAGAAAACAGTAAGTTTAGTTGTTTTATTGAATGTTGCAATGTTAGCATATATAATTATTATAATATAATACTGTATAATATAATATAATATAATATAATATAATATAATATAATATAAAATAATATAATATAATAATATACTGTGTGTATATATATAATATGTATTATATATATAATTTCTTTAAAAAAATTATAATAATAGGACATTACGATTGAAACAGTTACTCAGTACTTGAGTATCATTTCACCAAATATTTTTTTACTCTTACTTGAGTAATATTTTGGATGATTACTTTTTACTTCTACTTAAGTAATATTATTTTGAAGTACTGTTACTCTTACTTGAGTAATTTTTTTGGCTACTCTACTCACCTTTGTGTTTAACTGCTTGAAAGTCTTAAACATGCACCTTTGCATGTGTCTATGAAATGGATGGCAAAAAAAAAAAAAAAGATCTGAAAAAACCCTACTGGACCAGAAGACAGTTTTCCAAACTGGGCTTTTATATGTATAGGTGTAGAATATATGGTACACTCATTCTGAGACAATGGCTTAATCCTACATAATATTACCTTTTTTGTATTACCATGTAGTTTTCCACATTATTTGGACTAGTGAGGACCTTTAATGATTCATAGTGAATTTTTACTAGAATGCACATTTTCACTCTTTATATTCCACCATTTGGGTGGCACGATGGCTTAGTTGTTAGCTTTGTTGGTTCGATTCCTGCCTCAGGGTCTGTGTCCATGGAGTTTGCATGTTCTCCCTGTGCTTGGTGGGTTTCCTCCGGGTATTTCGGTTTCCTCCTACAGTTCAAAGACATGTAGGTTAGGCTAATTGACCCGTAGTGTGTCCAGGGTGTACCCCGCCTCAGTCTCCTGCCCTTAGTCTCCTAAATACAGGATAAAACGGTATAGACAACGAGTAAGTGAAATTTCACCATGTATGGCCTTATACAGTATATAGTTGTGTGTGTGTGTGTGTGTGTGTGTATGTGTGTGTGCGTGCGTGCGTGCGTGCGTGCGTGCGTGCGTGCGTGTGTGTGTGTGAAATGAGTTCTGTAAAAAGCTTACAGTTTTAAGTCAATTGCAAGGTTTGGAAAGGTGAAGAGAAACTTTATTTGTGACAACGTTTCACTCTTTATTAGGGAGAACTCCTTCACCTCTGCTTAAAGAGCTGTGGCAGAGGAGTCCGTAATTAATGGAGCACATGCTGAGGAAGACGAAATGTAATTATACCCCAGCTGACAATTTAGAGTGTGCAGTAAAAATGTGCATACATTCAGCATCTTAATGTTAGTATGCACTGCAGAAATGAATATATGTACACTCTATAATGAAACATTTAACATACCTTAGGCTACGTGCATAATTTCATTCGTATGTGTATTTTAGACATTTACAGTAACAACTGCAGCACCTCTGTCTGCTGAGATACACATACTGTACTGTACAGTAATAATGGTTATGTACAGTACCTCATAATGGCCAAGTACCACTGTCAAGTGCAAAGTAAAACTTTATTACAGTAAATAAGGTCCAGGTTAATTAAAGGAAGCTGTGACGCTCAAATCACTATTGTGCTCAAGTTACCACCTTAAAAAAATAATGGGTATTTTCCCAAAAACAGGCTTTCTGATGTCCCATTTTTTTCCCTCTCACAGGGATTTTTTTGCGCCCAGAAGCTCCACATAAACAGGTTTTAAATGTGTATAAGTGTTCATATGTTGAAATTTTCTGTATGTAGATTTTAATTTAGAGTTTTAAAAAGGAGTGACCTTTCCAAGTGACCTCTGAAAAGTTGAGTGAGAACAGAAACTTTCCTGTTTCACAATGTTAACTATAAACAAACCATAACATGGTAACAATTAAAATGTAAATGTAAAAGCTTTTACATATAAATGAAATACTCCTGAACCTTTTATCATGGCGAATCTGCTTCATAACACTATTGTAGAGTTGATTATTTTTCTGCAACAGCATGACACAGTGTTTTATTCCCCACACAATGCTCTTTCGTGTCTTTATAATACACCGCTCACTAGGTTTTTCACGGATCTGCTTCACAATAAATATCTTACATTCACTCAGTCTCTTCCTACTGCTTATTTCACTGCCAGTTTGTCTGTGGATGACAATAACGTCTTCTCCGCAATTATGCTGCAGAACAATGGTACAGAGCCGTACAGTATATTCTCTACAGCCATTCCTAGTCGTTCTCTATATGAGAGAAATTTGTCATTATTCCCCACAAAAGGAAAACATTTTTGCTGTTGTTGTTCGAGATACAAAGAATCATGAGCCTGCAGATTTATTGTGCTTTTAAAAGAGGATTTGCAAAGAGTAATGTATGCTGAAGTGAAATAAAGAGCCGGCGTAGGATCATGTGCCAGCTGAGACTGTCTGAGACTCAAAATAAATGTACGATTGTGTTTTAATGCGGTCTGAGCATGGGAGCATCAGAGCATCAGAGTGTCACAGTTTTCTTTCTGTAGTGTCGATAAAGTGGAATAAAACAGTAGAACCGACACACATCGACTCAGAGGTGTTAGAATTTAAATTATAAGTCTAAAACTTTTAAAGTGTCTGCCTTTCTAACTCTATAACAGGAAGCCAAATAAACCACGTGAGGATTTCTGACAGGTGCACGCTGAGTTTTCTGTGTTACTCTGAGTGCAGGTTATTGTGCATCATTCGGGAGCTTACATTTTTCTTTATCTTTTTTTTCCTAACCTTTTATTTGTCAGTACACCTCGAGAAAGCCCAGACACTGCACGCTAGTTAAGTTCCATCACCTTGCTTTCTCAACTACCAGCAAATAACTACTGCATCTGATGGACCTTGGTACTGTAAGTTCAGAAAGGGTACAAGTGTTATTTACAAAGTGCACAAAGTAGATCGGTACCTCTGCATAAAAACTGAATCTGTTCCGGAGGCGAGTTCTGAAGGATGAAATTAAGAGACCTCTGAGACCTACTGTATGTTAACTTTGTAAAAAAGAATATTTTTAGATCATTTTGCTTTAAAACAAGCTTCTGCCTATTTTTAACCTAACCCCAAAACACCACACCTGCAGACCTGCTTTTTCATCACTCAACCTCGCTCTAAATCTAGCACAGTTTCTTTTATTTTTAAGTGACCCACGCAACCTTGAGTCTAGAATACTAAAAAAAAAATTTTTTTTAAACTTCAGTCCAATCTGTATCTTTGCAGCCAAGGAGCCAGACCTTATCTCATACAAACATCTTTTAATGATGCTAAACTAAATAGCACAAACCTCAGTGATGTAATCCTCACATTGTTAATGTTCCAGATCAGAAAGGTGAATATTGAATAATATAAAAGAAGAAAAATGTAAAATACTTTCAGCTTGCATCATTCTCTCTAGAGCTAGAGTTTAATGAGACAGAAAAAGAGGGTGGACTCCATTTTCTGACGTATTACTTGATGAATGTGCGTTCCACCCAGAACTAATGTTCCATGAGCTGGAACTCAAAGCTGCATTGGTTCTGGTTGATTAACTCCTTAATTTTTTTTTCCAACTTTGGTATTATTCCTTAAGGTGCAGCGCGAGTGATAGTAAATAGGTTATGCACTTTTCTATAGATAGAGAATGAATCTGAATGAATGGATGAATGAATTAAGACAGATGGATGGATGGATGGATGTCATTGCACTGTACAGGTACTTATCAGTTAAATGCAGCTCTGTTTAGATAGGAGCACATCTGAATCACTGCAAATATTAGCAAGGTGCAGATTTTATAAGTAAATACTGTAAGTTGTTATGGAAAAGTTCATTAATGCAGAGTTTGTCCGAAAGTTTAGCCTACCTAATTCCCCTTTTCAGGTTGGCTCTGCCACATGCCTCCACCTCACTGAATTTACAAGCAGCATCTCCTGCTTTCAGGCCGTAGGCGCACATCAGAGTTCATTCACGGCTTCTGATGCTCCCATGCTTTGATGCTCAGACTGCATTAAAAGACCACTGTACATTTCGCAGATATGTAATTTATTTTGAGTCTCAGACAGTCTCAGCTGGCACATAATCCTCCGTCGGCTCTTTATTTCACTTCAGCGTACGTTATTCTTTGAAAATCCTCTTTAAAAGTACAATAAATCTGCAGGCTCAGGAATCTTTGTATCCGAACAACAACCGCAAGAAAATGTTTTTCTTTTTGTGGTGAATAATGACAAATTTCTCTCATATAGAGAACGACTAGGAATGGCTGTAGAGAATATACTGTACGGCTCTGTGCCATTGTTCTGCAGCATAATTGCGGAGAAGACGTTTTTATCATCCACAGACAAACTGGTAGATGTGAGCTTGGTGAACGGACAGAGTGAAGGAAGCAATAGGAAGAGACTGACTGAAGGTCAGATATTTATTGTGAAACAGATGCATGAAAAACCGTGTGAGTGGTGTATTATAAAAACATGATGGAGCATTAGATAGAGCATTGTGTAAGGTTTAAAATGCTGTTACAGGAAAATCATCAGTGTTGATGTGCTGTGATGAAGTGGATTCAACTGGTTACCAAACTGTAGTTTATTGTTTTCCTAAAACAGATCGTTCTAAACATTTTTAAACAACAAAAAAAAAATTTACTAGTAGCTACATATAAATTCAATTTCAATAAAATTTTTCACTTTTATTTATTTGTATAGCGCTTTTAAAAATTGTCACTGTTGCAAAGCAGCTTTACACAATCAAAATAAATTACGGAAGTTTGTATGAAATGTCAGTGTGTATGAATCGGAATGATCAGAAGTCGAGGGCGACGGTGCTGAGGGAAAAACTCCTTGAGATGGCAATAGGAAGAAACCTTGAGAGGAACCAGACTCAACAGGGAACCCATCCTCATCTGGGTGAATAAAGCTTCAGTTCTCACTTACATTATAGCAGCTATACAGTACAATATAGTCATTTCCTCCCCAGCCTTTATTTTCAGAAGTGTCAGAAAAATCTAAACGTATAGCTTTATGTTTGACTGTTATAACGCACTTACACTGGAGACTCCTTCCATCTTCTTGTCTTTCAACTGTTCCCTTTCATGGGTCGCCACAGCGAATCATCTGCCTCCATCTAACCCTATCCTCTGCGTCCTCTTCTCTCACCCCAACTAACTTCATGTCCTCTCTCACTGCATCCATAAATCTCCTCTTTGGTCTTCCTCTAGACCTCCTGCCTGGCAGCTCCAGCCTCAGCATCCTTCAGCCCGTATAGTATATTCACAATCTCTCCTCTGAACAACATGTATAAACAACCTCAAATCTGGCCTCTCTGACTTTGACTCATTTCATGCCTGTGAAAAAAAAAAATTCATATCAAATTTCTGTGAATTAACACTTACTATAGAAATGACAACATACAGTATTAGAACGAGTGCATTAATATAAACCTGCGCTTTGTGGCTGCACTACTGTCAGAGCTTCTGCTCTAGAAAATTAATCAACACCTTCTGAGCAACATAATCCTGAATTCAACATGCATTTATACTGTACTGTTGAATAAATGATCAAACACCTTAATTAGGTTTCTTCTTTTTACTGTCTTTACAGTCTATCGTGACAGATTCAGCTCATGTTCCAGAAAGTTCCAGATAAGGAGATCAGCATGGTGACTCTGTACCTGAGGATTTCAACTGCTTAGTTCAGCTCGATTTGACAGAAGTGCTGGAGGTGGAGGCGAGCGGATGAACATATGGAGGGTTCGGTGCTGCGTCAGCCTGTTGGAAAAGCTTTTGCTCAAAGTTAAATTTAGCTGTCTGAGCTGTCATGTCACTTTTTCATGAAATGACACATCTTAAAACTTGTGAGTAAGAAATGGAAATCTTTATTTGGAAATCTTGTCTTATTTTACCATCCGGAACAGTTACATAATAGTTAAAGAAATCAAATTCTTAGATGAACAAAATAATACTTATCTTGTGAATCCTTTTGTGTGAAATATTCTTATGATCACGGCGGAAATCATTCTAACTAAACAGAAAGTTAAGTTTCACCATTTAGTGAAAGAAGACCCGAAGTTCTCACTTTACTTTTTTGTCTTTGCAGAAAGTCTTTTTTCCCCCATAGAATGACTTTCTTTAATAAAGAGCGACTAGCAGGCAATGACATCATTCCCACCACGCGCCCTTGTGCCCTTATCCGGGGCTCTGAGGGTTTTAGAGGATGAACTCCCGAGGTGTTGATGGACAGATCTAAAACACAGAGCCTCGGGCAGTAATATCGGGAACATGACTGTCTCAAAGATTGCAGCAGAGTTTTTAGATAATAGTAGAGGAGTTAGAAAAGGCCAGGCGTGATCATTGCTCGTTTGGCTTCAGTGAGTGTTCTGTCCTCAGGGTCATGAACAAAAAAAAGCTGGAAATAAAAGTCTACTGAGCAGAAGTGTTTGTGAGATTGAAACTGAAGGACTGGTGTGTGTAACAACACAAAAATAGCTAGAGATAGAAAAAATAGCTACTTCTACAATATACGTCATATATCATGCTCTTAAAGTTGATTATTTTCCTGGACCAGGACCTCTTGAAGAGATAACCTGTCATTCTCTCACCACCGTCTTGTCTTCTGTCTCCTAAGTTAAATAATGGCGTTTTCACATTATGGCCCAGGATCGTGTCCGAGAACACTTTACCCCAAAATCTGGTTCATTTTGATCAGTGAGGACACAATCATTCTGTGCTCGCGAACTGTACACTGTACAAAGTCTGCTGTAAAAGGTGGTTTCAAGAATGATACAGCGTACTCGGGCACAGATTGAATCAGATATGGAAACTAATCATACATGAGAACTCTTCTGTCCTGACATTCTTGAAAAACGTCACCACTGACACTGGAGACTCCTTCATTAGGTAAATGTTTAATAGGCACTTTTTTTAACTTCCAAAAAAATATTTCACAATGTTAACATTTACACACTTTTTGCACATTTCCTAAAGGTACTACTCTCCCAGCTGCTGTTATAAAAACACTTTTTGTCCGATGATTCATAATTTGTGCTAATTACAGCTGCACAGTTATCGCCCACATTTCAACCTGGCTAATTTAACCAACATCTCAGGTTCTTATGAAGAATAAAATGAGTCCATCTGGAACTATTATGATTATACTTATCTGTCTTATTGAGAAATTGTTAAGCATCTAGGAAGAGTGGAACTCTGCAAACAATTTCAATTATTTTGTAAAACCTGAGGCTAACCAAAAGGTGATCCAATTAGTGAAATAAAGGGGAGAAGATCCGGGACCCAACAGTACTCCAAAGGCTTTACGTAATACAGTAGTGGTGAATGCTGTGAGGCAGACCTAAGGCTAATAAGATTTGCATGATGGCTGAGATACAACAAGGGCTGCAACGCGTCACATTTGAGCGAGGAGGACTGGAGGGGTTCACGGCTCATTTCCAGACGTGTTACGCTTCACTGATGTGCTCATGACAAAACTCTTGGTGTTGCAAAAGTAAATTATGGGCTTTTAAAAACATTATGAATATAAAGTCCAACCTGTTTCAGGAACAGAAGTGATGCATCACGTTCTTATTGTGCATTTTGTTCAGCCGTGACACTTCCTAAGCAGCTTCCTTATTTAGAACAGCAGATTTATCCATCTTTAGATATGCACAAATTTCGGCATACAAACGCCCCTCCTTAAGAATTTTTGCCTTAAAAACTGAAATATTGTCTGACATTTGCCTCGACATAAGAAGCATTTTTGGCATACGAGCGAAGGAACCGAACACCCGCTAAGTTGCGTGTACAGCCGGGAGCCGCCCAAAACTTGTTAGCATCAGTGGAAAGCCAAGCAAAGCAAGTTTACAAATTTTTTTGTTTTGTTTTTTTTTTTTTTTGCATTTTGTGCAAGATTTAGTAAAGACTAAATTAGCACCCATTAGATAAATTAGCATGGGCATTTTGGAAATACCAATTAGTCTGCAAGTCTTTTTTAATTATTTTTTTGGATTTTTTCCCAGATTTTCTCCCCTAATTTAGTCGTGTCCAATTCCTCCCCGTCACTAGGGGGCTCCCACATTAAGACTACTACTACCACTCAGGCGGAAGGGCCGAAGACTATCACGTGTTTCCTCCGAACCACGTGACGCCAGCCAACCGCATCTTTTCGAACTGCTCGCTCAC
>JAQMYL010000037.1:31021555-31034225 GCA_030014365.1 Clarias pachynema
GCTGGGGCGGGCCAAATAATTTCATAAAAGCGGGACCCGCGGGTTGGAAAAATACCCGACCCGCGCATCACTAACGGACATACTGCCTTCTTTAAATTGTTTAGAATTTGAAGTCTTCTATAAATGTAAATCCCTTTTTTTACGCCTTAATTTAACAGAAATTTGACTTGACTCCCAGTTTGACTTGAACATTCCTTGTATTCTAGCTTGTAGCTCTTTCACAGTGACTTCTGTAATTTTGTCAAATCTGTTATTTTTTTATATAATAAATTTGTCTGAAAGGAGGAGTTTCATTAAATTTTATGGAAGGATATTCATATATTTTTTATTTAAGAATTTCCATTGTTAGCACTTCTTAAAACATTTTAAACATTAATATTTAATCAATATCCGTAAAATATAATTTTTTAAAATATTCTGTGGTTTAAGAGTAATTAAACACTTTTGTTCATGCTGTTGGTAACAGTCCTTCCACACGCCATTGTATCATTAGTTGTTTTCCTCTAACAGCATGACACAGTGGATTTTATTTCTTTTACATTATAATGTATATACTTAAAAAGCTAATCAATGTCAAAACGACACATTTCTCTGATTAAATCTTTGATCTGCTTCAATACAAAGATTTAAATGACATAATGGAGCTCAACAAACGGAACAGCATGAGACTGAAAGGCCATCGAATACAGCATGAATATGAATGAGTTCTCAGGCTTGGTCTAATCATCAAACCCTCAATTCCACACAGCAGGATCTCTGTTACAACTCAACAACTTCTCCAGCAGAATAGCACATCAGAGAGGCCACAATTATCATTTTAAACATAATTATTTGCTGAAAAAGAAAAACCAACAACATCAGCCTGCGGTGTGTTTGAGCTTTCCAGATTACACAGCAAAATCCCCAAAGCTGAATTAAGTGAGGATTACGCTCACTGGTATTGTGCACTGTGTATTATCGTTCAATCATTTAACAGGAAAAAGATAAATCTATATAATATATTAAAAGATAGAATGAAAAGATTATTACAAAAGGTGATTTAAAAACTGATTTAGCCACAGCTACTGATTATGCTTCATAAAGACAATTAGTAATTAATTTAATGCCTTTCTGTTTGATCAGAGCGTATCACTGTGTTTTTGTTTGTTTGGTTGATGTTGTTTTAAGAATATAGTTTGAGGATATTTTTCTTTGAGGCTTTTTCAGTCGAGATTTCAGACATACTGTACATAATATTTCAGAGTTTACAACCTAAAAACATAGGAAACAGAAAGAAAGAAAGAAATGACATTATTATTATTTCAATTTCTGATCTACCATCTTTAGACACATGACTGCTATAACTTTTGAGAATCCTGAAACCTAATAAAACAGCACCAATAAACATCCAGACAATGGCTCGGACCTCATGTCCCAAATTTCAGACCTCATCACTTCCTTTTGTCTCTCAAGGATCGAAGAGGGATCAATCTTTTTATTACCGTTTATTATCGGTCATCTTTCTTCTTTTTCGGCCTGTCTCCATGATCAGATCTGAACAGTGAGGAAAATCAGAGTGTATTAAAGTGTATAAATCTTACCAGCTCACTTCTTCCTACTTATTCTTCTGAAGTTCATATGATTTTATATTAATGATGCATGATATTGGAATTTAACTTCCAAATGAGCCACAGTAATCTCTTTGGGTTATTTTAAATGAAAATCTGGAAGTGTCCTGATATGTGATCCATGCTTTTTAGTTGAAGGAGATTTATTATCTTCATAGAAATGTTTTTTGCAGGCTTAAAAAAAAACCTTATTTTAGTCTTTTTGCTGACTATTTTGACTCACTATATAACTAACAGTGAATGTGTTGATTTTAACTGGATTTGACAAGCAAATGACTGCAGTCAGCCAAACAGACCCGAATATCCCATATGTGTCTGTCTTTCTCAGATCATTTAAAGAAGCATTTAGACTGGAACTGTATTACAGCATATCTTTTATATAGTTGCACTATAGCTACTAACATGTGGAAGGTTTTTTAACTAAAATCATATGATCGTTTTTATATGTTTAAATTACTTGGTAAAATGTTACTAGTTTTATTGTCATAATATTACCACACCCCCAGCCCAATTTATAATAAATAAATAAATAAATAAATAAACCTAAAACCAAAAGCATGTAATGTAAACAATGCTATATAAAATACAATACATTTAAAAAACTATTATTTGTTGTTAGTAATAAAACATAGCATTACAATAATGCAACTATTACAACTGCACTACCTGAGAGTTCTTCTTTAGTAATGTTTATAAAAACAACCCAAGTAAATTCCATAGTTTAGCTAAAAAAAAACAAAAAAACATGTACAATTACATTTTCGTGAATTAAAACTTATGAACAGTTTCACAGCAAAATGAAATAAACACCAAATTCTTTCATCAGACTTTTGCTGATTCTGGCACATTATGAATTTAATGGACTTTTGTAGACTGTTAGAGCCAAAACAATAGAGGTTTACAATCTGGCGTTGTCATTGCAGTAACGCTAAACATATTTAATAAGGTGGTGTCTTCAACTAGCAACGTGAACCTGAAACTGGTAGAGAAGGACGCTGATGATGCTGTAAATTTAACTTTATGTACTGTTTTCAATGTTTTTCCTAATCCTTAACATGTGGCAATTTTATGTTTTTATACTAACTAGCAATACACAATCATAAATTGCTTATACAATGTCACAAATACAACTTAGGCTTATTTATTCATTGTGACAACACTGTGGATGGTGGAGTTATAGCGTTTTGCACAAATACACAAGGATACAACAATTTTGAAAAATTACTTTTTGCATTTGTGGTTTAACTTGGTTTAAGCATGGCTTTTTTTTACTGTATATCATTTTAATCTCACTTTGCAGTCAAACTGTTCATATGTACGGTATGGTCTGGTTTAGTCACAGCACTGCTGTATTCTCAATTCTGTTTGATCAGACAATGTTTAATTTTTGACTTCACCTCCAACAACAATAGTTTTGGTAAAGTTTTCTATGGGGAGATATTTAATAATGTAACATTTGGAATGAGTCTCCAGTTTCAGTGCATTGTAACTGTCAAAGGTAAAGCTGTAACATTTAGATTTCTGACAGGACCGAGGTTTTCATTTTTTTACATCAAGAAAAAGGAAAAAAGATGCAATGGATATTTTTTTGTATGTTTTGTTTTAAATAAAACATGAATTAATATTGTGATGTTACAGTAACTCCACTGTATCACACAACCCCGCTGTTAATTGATTTCCCATAACAGCATGACACACAGCCTTTTGTTCATTTTTTTCTGTTTTTTTTTTTTTACCAGATATATACTGGTATTTTATGTAGAATTTAATTTCTTACATGTCCAGCTTGTGGCTTTCTTCTTCTTCTTTTTCTTCTCCTTCTTTCTCTCTCTCTATCTCTCTCACACACACACATACGCACACTTTCTCTCACACACATCCTGGATGATGTCCTGCCTCACTGACTCGAAATTGGCTTCATCCCGAGCTCATTATATCAGCCGATGGCCACAAATCAGAAACATATGCTGAGTGAAGAGTGCGTGTCACAGCAGGACATTTACTCTCAATTAGCCCGAATGGGCGGCTCGTCCATCCTCATCCATGTGATCTTCACCCCTCCTCAATCTGATCTTTAGTCCATAAATTTCTCTTCCTTTTCTGTCACTGTCACTGTCCCTCTCTCCCTCTCTCTTTACAACATGTTCTGGGAGACTTACAGCAGCATGATGACTGAATCTTAATCTGAATCTGTTATCAGGATGACGAGCAGCTCACCGAGCGAATGAATCCTAACATGTCAGGTGCATGCCACGCCTGAACAAGCACCTTCACTACCTTCTAGATACTCAAACTTCGGCATGTTGTACTCCTGGCTCCTGTGTGGTGCAACAGATCTCACAATCCAGAGTAGTCCAACACAAGTTGACAGGCTCTTCTCGTTCAATGCATTTTATTGAACTGTTGGCTGAATGTTGACACACATATAACAAATAAACTAAACTAAACTATGCGTCGGAAGCTCCCACATTCCATGTTGGGGCCTTGAGCTAGGCCCTAAGCCCTTAACTGCTCAGATGTATAATTAAATTTATTTTTTGTCTTTTTTTTTTAAATGCACATGCATGTGTTAGTCTTCACCTTCTTCAGTTATTAGCTGTCATATGATAGTACAGAGCTGAGTGGTGGCTCAGAATTTGCATATTAGCAAATTGTGAGGAACACACCGAAAAAAACCTATCGCGTTGTGGTTAGCACCTTCAGAGTTGAGGGTTCCATTACTGCCTCTGGTCTGTGTGTGTGTGGAGTTTGCATGTTCTCCACTTGGTGCTTGGTGGGTTTCCTCCAGGTACTCCAGTTTTTTTCCCAGAGTCCAAAGACATGCAGATTAGGCCAAGTGGCATTTCCAAGTAGCCCAGAATGACTGTGTGTCCAGTAACGGACTGGCACCCCATCCAGGGTTTACCCACCTTGTGTCCAAAGTCCTGGGATAGGCTCCAGCCCCCCATGGCCCTGTACAGGATAAGTGATACAGAAGATAAATGAATGATTTCATGGATACACACCTCATTTCACCAGATCTGTGCAAAGGTTTTCCTCCATGGTGTAAACACCTACTATAACACTTTAGTGTCACGCTCCAAATTATGTTGGAATTTCCTTATTTTTTTTAACAACTCAATCCACATTGTGGTGTTAAGCCGATTTTGAGGAGCAAAAATGCTTTCTCTAATTAGAATCCATATCTACATACTCCAGGTAAAGAAAAGCTCATTATTCTGCAATATATTTCAAATTAAAGCTGTAATTGGTTTACAGCAAGAAATTCAGTCCTGCTCGTTCATGTTTTATACATTCCATTCACATCTGTCATAGACCCGTGAAAGTGCTGTATGTTGACTTTGCGCAAATCCATTTGCTCTGTAGATATTGACTACAGGGATTAATAACATTGTTAAACACGCAAGTCCTTGAACTCCTTATAAATGTCTAGGAATCTTTGCATTGTTGAAGGTCAAGTGGTAGTTAGCTTTTTTCCAAATACCTTCTCATCAAAGATTTATTTTAAGACTAATAGCTTGACTTGAGTGCACAGAGACTGAACTTTGCTCCGCTGGAGTGAGAAAGCAATCAGACGTTGAATGCATATGGGAGGAGCAGGAGGGGCGTGGAGGCGGCAGCGGAGGTATGAATGTCACATCTGCGTCCTTTACTGATAAAATTCATTAGGAAGAAGCTCAGTCCTGGATGTTGTGGATTCGGGAAGATCGAAATTACTGAGAACACACAACTGAGAGTCTGACTCCTGTAGGAATTCAGTGATGCGTATTAGATTTCTGTCCTGTGAGATTCTTGCAGATACTGACACAGGGGTTTGTCATGTTTTATTTTATTTCTACTGGGTTTTTTTTGCAAGCAGGAATGTAGTTATAGAAACTCAAATATGTACACATACAGTTTGTGCAAAATGTAAAACAAACGCCCACAGTTTTATGATTAAAATCTACGCACCAGGATGTGTTAAATGTTTGAGCAAGTAAGTTTTGGTATAAATACATTATTAACACATTGTTGATTTTCCAAGCAACGACTCCCACAGGTACCGTATATGATGAGTTGTTTTTATCCCAACAGATCTTTGAAGAGCACAAAGATGTCTTTCAGGAGGCCTGGGTCACGCGGGTCATGACTCATGACTTTCCTTAAAACCTGAACTTTAATTCTGTTTAATGTAGAAGGTTAAAAGTGATTTTAAGATTCTCTCTGAAGAAGCCCACTTTCAGACTGACCAACAATCTGAGTTATCACTTCCAGGAATGCTTAAAGACAGGACTACAAGGTGATACCAAAAAGTTCAAAGATTAACTCGCTGTACAGTATGTCCTATCTTAGGCACCTTAAAACCTGGTTGAGGAATTCACTATTGATGGTCTGGCCAATTCTCGATGCGCAACGCCATGAATGTCAAAAAAGATGATGAGCATGCGCATGGTCGAGCATTTTCAGTAAAGGCAATGATGGGCTCTTCCACTGTGAAAATTGTTGCTTTGTCTCAGGGTCGTACCCATTTGTCACCGGTAATGATCCTCGACATGAAGGACGGGTCATCCACAGTACGCTGACGGAGTTCTTGGAAGACTTCGACCCGATGTTCCTTCTGCTCCTGGGTCAACAGCCTGGGGAAGAACTCGGCAGCAGCACAGCACATGTTCAAATCACACTTGAGGATTGCCTGTCGTACCTGCCTTACGTACGACACACCAACAATGGCGGCAGTGTTGTGGATTGTTCTCCGACGAACATCATGAACAAGTTGCCGAAGGGTTTCAACATTTTCAGGGGTTGAGCTCACTGAAGGTCTTCCTTTTCTCTTGTCATCTTCTAGTGATGCTCTTCCGCTCTTCAGGCGCGTTTGTCACTCAAAACACCTCGAGCAACTCAGTGCAGCAACACCTCAAACTTTCCCAAACCAGTTGCACAGCTTCCGATGTACACAAATCTTATCATTTGTACATTTACATGGAAATGTGATTTATAATCTGTACTGCATATTTACTTCTTGCACACCACTGTACAGTTTCCTATGTTAATTTTCTGAAATAAGAGATGGGAAAGGTGTGATGAAGGCTGTCCACCATCCCAACGTTGATTTCTGTTGCAAAAAATTAATCAGCACCTTCTGACCAATCAGAATTCAGAATGAGAGGTTTGTATTACACATTAGCAATATTTAGCGGAGATCCATGAGAACAGTGCTTATGATTTCCCATAATTCCGACATTGTTGGCTCTACGTAAAGTTTCAAGGGAACTAAAACAGTGATGAACCTCATCATTACAGCTTAAATTCACATTCAGAGGTTTAGCGTGTCACCGACTAGCGGCGTCTCGCTGCTGGTACTAGATTAAAACTATAAGCTTAGCGGACTCCTTTTTCATTCTGTCTGAACTCATTCGAAACCCGTGTCTAGACGAGCCACTTGCTTCAGTGAGGCGTAACAACCGCCTGCTGCTACAGGAAACAGCATGTGGGATCGGTGACCTTGACCAAGAGCACCTCTGACTGCAAGTGTGTGTTTCAGCCTGGGAAATACTGACAATACTAACATTAAAAACAATTCCACTACAGCAGGTGACAAAAAGAAATGTACTGCTACTGCTAACTTTCAAAATTCTGACAGTATTTCCAGTGATGAACCTCGAAGGTACTGTATTTCCTCGAGGTTCATCACATTTTGACAAAATAGTGAGAGATATAAAACCTCTCGCTATTTTGTCAAATGCTTTGTTTAACAGTGAATAACATTCTAGAATATTATAAGAAGACTTAAAATAGCTTAAATTATGTGGTTAAGGCTATGGGTTGTCGAGGGTCAGGGGTCACCACCAGATCACCACTGTTGGGTCATTAAGTAAGACCTTTAACTTTACACCCCATGCAACTCATTCATTAGAAAATTTGTGATGGGCAGAGCATCAGGTGTAAAAACTGTGCCAAATATTGCAGATATATTGCAGATATTGCAAATGATTTGATTTGATCAAAGGAATTGATCATGTCCTCATACATATATACGTATAAATGGTGGGGACAGTGTGCAGGCATGGTTGAAAGTTTAGAGGGGGTATGCAAAAAACCCACCTGTATGATTTGCACAGTGATAAATGAGGGGTAGCTCAGTGGTTAAGGTGTTGGTCTACTGACCAGATGGTCCCGGGTTCAAACCCCACCACCACCAAGTTGCCCACTGATGGGCCCTTGTGCAAGGCCCTTAACTATCAACTTCTCAGATGTACAGTATAAGGGCATAAAAATGTATGTCGCTCTGGATAAGGGTGTCTGCCAAATGCCATAAATGTTTACTTCATGCACAACCATCTTATTAAATTCTGCAGCATGCCCCCTACTGGACTCCTCCGGTAGCATGTGTAGTATATACATTGGTATGTGAGCAAACACACTTACAATGTTGCCGGCTGACTATGTGAATGCAACAATTATATTTCCACCCAATTTCTCACCTGATTCATCTTCAGTAAGTGCATTATCCTGGTCCAGGCCGCTGTGGATCAGGAGCCCATTCCGGTAATACTGCCATCACATGAATAAGACTTCTCTTACAAATAATCAGTGAAATCAGCCAGGCTCTACTCTGTGACTATAAAATCATTCTCACCCAAAATGCCCCATGAGTTTAAAGAAATTGAGCTGAATTAAATCAGTGAGAAGTTTTAGCAAACATGCATCAGGAGGAATAACAGCAGCTCTGTGACACGTGGGATGGGAAAAAGGGAGTGAGAGGAGGGAAAACCACTCGAGCGCAGACATTTCAGACACTAGGGCTGAGAAATGGCTTAATCAATCCACTCAAGGACAAAGATGGATGGAGATTAAAGTGAAATGGGCGTCGTGGGTGTGAGCCAAAGCGGTGAATCCTGCTGACGGTTTCACTTCCAAACACCGAAGCTTACAGTGACTGAGCTCTGAGACATGCTACGACAAATCATAAATCTCCCTGTAAATGAAAAACGTACAAGTGTGAATGCCAGGAAGATGAAATATTATTTTTTTATTACCACAGGGCTGTAAATTCTGGATCCTGATTGGTCAGAAGGTGTTTTTATATAAAAGACATTAGTGCAGCTGTAAATCACAGGTTTATATTAACACACTGTAGAAATGTTCTTATGTAACATTAGTGGAAGGAGTCTCCAGTGTCAGCACTGTGTAACATTATTTACTGACACTTGGCACTTCTTTTGATTGTTTGTTTTTCATTTCTCTTTAAATTAATAAAAGTCAGACTGGTGACTGGTTATAGCTGATAGCATGGACAGGACTCAGGGACATTCTATGACATTAAATATAATGGAGAAAACATATGATGTGTCATTCTTTAATGAATAAAAATGTGTTAGCTTAGACAAATCACAGAGATAAAGGTGACTAAGTTTTTACATGGGTCTTATTTCGGACTTAATTACTACAAATTCATCACAATATTTGGACACACTGGGAAATAATATTTCAAGAAAATGTTTTGTCTTCAAATGACAATGTTTTGTCTTCAGTGGTATAGACAATGATCTCGTAAGGTCATGGGTTCAAACCCAAGCACCACCAATCTACCATTGTTGGGCAAGGACCTTAACCCCCAACTGCTCAGATGTATAATGAGATAAATGTAAGTCACTCTGGATAAGGGTTTAATGATAAGAGTGACTATAAAATGTCATAAATATAAAACATGCTTTCAAAGTTTAAATACCTGCCCTTTAAGAAAAACTTTCATGTTGGTGTTTCAAGCCACCATGGTAACTAACTGCTAAGGCTGAATCCCAAATATCTCTCTATCCCCTGATCAAGGGCACTACTTAGTGTGTGGAACAAGCCAGCAAATGCCACCAAATTCAAGAGGGGTCACATATTTGTTCAGCATCTTCTGCAAATTAATATCCTCATTACCTTCTTCTTTTGTAGACTTGTTTCCCTTTTGAATGAGTTACCAAGTCCACCACAACACGAAAACAATAAGCATGATAGAAGCTATCAAATACTAGTTTACTGTTTTATCTGTGACGAAGCATCAGGTAATCCGGTAGGGAATCAGGGAATCATCAGTCAATATTTATGTTAGTTTTTGGCTCCAAAATACACCTCAAATGTAAATATTAAAGAAAATATGTACAGTCGCACTCGAAATTATTCAACCCACATTGGAAATTAAGTGAAAATTACTAGCTTGCAGCTGCTTTTGAAAAATAAGTGAAACATTTAAATAGCTCAGCACAACTAATATAACAAATTCAACACAAATTGCTACTGTAAAACTGTATATCCAGACACTACTGTAGGTTATGGCAATGTTTCTGAGGGATCTTACCTCAATCCTCTAGTTCAGTAAAATTCTTGGGTTTGGATGCTGCAAATGCTTTTTCAAAATTTTCTATTGGATTCAATTCAGGCGACTATGATGGCTGCACTCTCGAACCCTCCAGAACTTCATCTGAAACCAAGCCTTGAAGGACTTTGAAGAATGCTTGAATCACTGATTCACGCTGATTCATAGGTGCAAAAAGTTTAGGTTCTCTTTTATCAGTGCACAGAACAGAATTTTCAAACTTTTGTGTCTTTTTTATATGTTTTTTAGCAAATCGGAGACGACTTTGCTTGTGTTTTACTGTGGGTACTGTTTTCTTGTGGGTACTGTACGTGTTGGAGTGACCTTCAGTGTTCATTGTGTGCCTTATAGTGTAGAGTGAAACTTCAGTGCTGCTGCCACCAAATCATTCTGGAGGTCTTTACCAGTCAATCAAGTGTTTTTTAAACAATCGCCTCCTCAGGAATCTGGTAGCAGCAGATGATACTGTAGCTTCGTCTTCCTGCCACGTCCAGGTAGTGTAGCCACTTTTCAAAATAGGCTTACTGCTTCTATGAAGATTTAGTACATTTAGTACATCTCCATCAACAAATCTCTAGAAAGTCCAGATATTTGATGTGTTCTAAATCAAGTACACCTGAGGGGTCTCATCTGTGCTTGAGACACCGTCTGATTTACAAATGATGTGCTCTAATTTTTTTTTAAGTGGGTTGAATAATACTGAAACTGCAGTAATCATTAAAAGGCGCCATTTGTGTTGAATTTGGAGAAACCACTCATTATAGTTGTGTTGAGCTATTTATTAAATTGCTCTTGTTTCACTGATTTATTACAAACAGCTGCAGGTTAGTAATTTTGGGCAAAAAAATAAAAATTCAATAGGGGTTGAATAATTTCAAGTGTCGTAGCCTAATATTGGTTAACAATACTTCTGCTGTTGTGACTGATGTCATGGTCGAACAGTGCTAGAGGGAGCATGGTGCAGAGCAGAGTGTCACAAGTACTTGAAGGTAAACATACTTTAGTTTTAGTTGGTAATTCTGTGTATTTATGTCTTTATGTATTTATTGCTATCTCTTATGACAACTCTTATGTTTAGCCTACACACATCGAATCAAATGCACAGTTTATAAACCTTGATAGAGTTTTGTATGTCTTGTTTCACAATGTCTATTAAAGAAGATCTGCACTTGGATCCTCCTCGGTCTCGATATGTCCTGATGAAAACGTTCTCATAAAAGATTTCGGTCCATTTTTTCAGAAATAATCATGAGATGTCTACAGCTCGGTCCTTAAGTGGTTTCAGAGCTGGCACAAAAGAATCGAAATGAAAAAGCACAAAAATGATGAAGGACAAGAACAAGTGGAAGAGTTCTTCACCCAGAGCTGACCCATTCCATGGAATTTTGATTAGTTTCCTCTAACCTTGTTCTCTCTCCTCTTCACGCCGTCCCACTATGGAGTAGTTACTCAGCCTGAAGAGGACACGGAGTGTGAGTGGACCGAACCTCGGAGCCACTCACAGGCAAGCAATTACCTTCTGGGTTAAAGAGGGAACACTCTCAGGCATGAGAGAGATATGAGCCGAGCACGGGATTTAGTCTCTGTTCATTCATTCTAATATTAATTCATTTATTCAGGGATCAATCAGTCAGATTTTAGGTCCAGAACTCAATTACAGAATTGTTTTCAAATGTACCGATACTAAAAAATGTTTAAATCATTTTGCGTGGAAATGTCTTTAAGGTATTTTATGACATTGTTATTAGCATGGCGAGATTGATCGACAGTGTATCGCGGTCCACATGATTAAATAAAAAATTCATGCCATCACATGATCATTTAATTTACTTTTTTCTCATCCTTCCCTGAGATTAATTTCTGCCTCTGCCTCTGGTTTATGTGAAGCTTCACATCACAGATTCTGGACTCAATTTTTGTTTTAATACAGCAGCTTTTAAATTACACCATGTGATTCAGACACTGAAGATATTCTACATTGTATTAAACACACTGAATGAATAAAACATGTGAAATAAATTTCTTACATTCAGACTTGTATTAAGTCCAGAGCTTCAGCATGAAGGGGTTCCTCTTTCTGTACGATGAATTACAGCTCCATCTGCAGCTACCGCGTCTCTACTGCAGCTTCTGGGACATTAACATCAATAAGAGGTATGATTCAACTGAATTAAAAAAATTAAACTGTACATACTGTACTTTTGAGACAATCCAGAATTTGTTGATCATCAAAATTTTTTTTATAATATTTTGTTATTTCATGCATTTTATTTAGTTTTAACAAAGCCTTTTAAGGAAAGGCTTTGTGATTAAAATGTAAATACAACATTTTTAAAAACTTATAATAATAAAAAGCTATTTTTAATATTTTTCTTCCTTTCTTGGAAATCTAATGTTACTAAAAACCTGCCGAATATATTTGTATATCTTGTTGATCAAAACTTTAAACCACTTTGGAGATGAGATGAAAGTTATTGTAATAATAAAAACAAAGCAGTGGGAATAAAAGTAATCTAAGTTTACTCAATAACACTGGGATTAAATGCTTTAAAGCTGATGCAACTCAAAGAAGCTCTGGAACAGGACTGGATCTGGACTCATCAGACCACATGAGCTTTTTCCATCTTTATGCTCCTGTGAGTTCGCATCACACTGTGTGTGTGTGTGTGTGTGTGTGTGTGTGTGTGTGTGTGTGTGTGTGTGTGTGTGTGTGTGTGTGTGT